>VXBP01002538.1:202092-284150 GCA_013400115.1 Rhinopomastus cyanomelas
CTTTCACTTGCTCCCTGTGATAGGACAAGGAGCAATGGGTGTAAGTTGCAGCAGAGGAGGTTCCGCCTCAACACAAGGGGGAACTTCTTTGCTGTAAGGGTCACAGAGCACTGGAACAGGCTCCCCAGGGAGGTCGTGGAGTCTCCTTCTCTGGGGACTTTCAAGGCCCGCCTGGATGCGTTCCTCTGTGATCTGTGTTAGATAGTTTTTGTCCTCCTCTGGCAGGGGGGTTGGACTCGATGATCTCTTTGGGTCCCTTCCAACCCCTAACATCCTATGATCCTATGATTGGAAGGGACCTCGAAAGATCGTCTAGTCCAATCCCCCTGCATACAGATCATAAAGTCACTGATTGCAGTTGGCTGGTTTGGATTCGCTATGGAATCTTAGATTTTGCAAATGCAGAGTATTCCAGTTACATGGAAAATAAAGGGTTTGGTCTGTGAACAGACTAGGGTCTTATACTGGGAGCTTGGTAACAGCTCAAGGACTTGAAGTTACTTTTATTTTAAGAGATGTTTGGACCTCTCAGATCTTTAAATGCTGTGTTTCCATTTCCTTGCATTTCTTTCCTACTTGTCAAAAACAATCTTTACTGTTGTTGTTGAAACCTTTTGGTTGGTATTTTTCTGATGTGGATTAAAGAAAAGGGCAGATGATAAATATGGCTTTATGTAGTATAAATTAGCTTTTGAAAATTGGCTTTTTCTGACTTTATTTCTATTTTTCAAAATTAATTATACTTTTTTTAATTGGTTACTGGGTTGCTAATGCCAAAGGTAATGTTTTATTAAAGAGCAGATGCTTGCAGAAATGTTTTCATTTCTGTAAGGTTGTATTTTTGATGGGTGTTTACTCAAGGAAGAGAAATCGTAGGAGACATTAGTTCTTTCCTCTGCGATTTCTGATGGTAAAAATCTCTTTCTAGTCTGGGGGTTGATCTTGTAGGCAGTTCTGCCTTATTAATAAGTACTGTATTTTTTTTTCTGAATTGAAACTATTGTAAGAAAAACTAATTCATGAGTGCTGTGATGTGTCATATGGGTATTCAAGTCAGAGGCTCCAGCTATAGAGCTGTCAAAATTGTTTAAAAAAAAAAAGTGAGAGCTTCTCTCTGGAAGTTCTTTTTTTCTAAAGACAAGCAGTGTTAAAAGGATTTTTTCGAGGAACTTCTGACACCTTCCTAGATAATTCACACTTAGAGAGGGTAAGTGGGAAATCTAAATCATCTCTTTGAGAGCAACTTGCAAATGCTGCCATATGTCTTATACTTGAGATTATACAAGTTTGAAAAAAAAAATAAATAGGAGGTGGTTGGGAAATATAAAACAAAGCAATCCAGCCTCCAGTTTTCAACTGCCACTTTCCACAAGCAGACAGTTCAGGGATCTGTGAACTCAAGTCTCCATTCACTACACTTCCCACCTTGTGAACTGATAGGTGATAACAGCTTCCTGTGCTGATATTTCAGTTTGCCATGGGAACAGCTAAATCAGCAGCAATAAGGAGACACTGAGTATGTTTTTTCAACTTGCAGCCAGTTGACTTTCACGTTTATATTCGGCAGGCTGGTTCCAGTTAGTGATGTAGTGTGTAGATAAGAGCAGAAGTGCTTGGGAAGCTAAAGAGGACAGAAAGGGCTTGAAATCATCAGCTGAGACTTGATTTTTGTAAGGAAAAATTTTTTTTGAAGTGTCTGATATCTCTTGACCCATCGATAAATAAAACAATATAAGGAATAAGGGTCCAGAGTTTGGTGTTTCACAGTTGCTGGAATGTTTTTTTGTCTTTAGTTTGGACATAGGCAATGAAGATTTTTTTTTTATCTCTACTGTAAGTAAACTGAGCCAGATTCCACTGGATTCTATATCTGCATCTCAGTTCTCTGGCATAACTGTAAGGCTGTAGCCAAGGATCAATCTTATCCTAATGTGACTGCACACAGAGCACTAAGGTGTACAGTTGTTCTTTGTGCCACAGCCTTGCCATTCCCTTGGCTTTCCACAGATTTTGCTTGGCCCGCATCCTCCTCGTGCTGTGCCCAAGTGTCAAGATGAGTTTTGTCTGTCAAGGGTGGGAGAACTCATCTGACGCCTTACGACAGTCAAAGGGAGTAATGCTGGTGTGAGGATAGAGTAGGCACTGAACAGAAAACAGAAAAACTAAACCAGGACTCATGACAACCATTGTTTAGTTTCCTTTCTTTGTCTGATTATTTTCTGGATTAGACAGGGAAAAAGTTGTTTGGAGTTTGAATTATATTTGTGCTGAAGAAAACAAAAAATTAAGGGGTTTTGGGGTTTTTTTTCTGAGCTCGTTTTTCAACTACAGTATACAGATACACAGCCCAGAGTTTGACAAGTATTTTTCATGGAAGACTTGCATTTTTAAGCAATCTTAGGAGAAGGTTTTCTTCCACAGACATTCTTCTCTAGAGTCTTCATGCATCTTGTGAAAGTCAACCTTCAGTGACTGCTCTGAGGATTTGTTGGTACTGATCTGCTTTTAGTCTTAGGCATGTCTTTAGTTCTTAAGTATGAGCCTTCTATAATGGGGGGCAGTTAACTTTACAACAAATGGATAGAAAGGAAATTAATTTTCCAATAGTCAGTAATCCTAAACTCGGACTGCCCTTGCAACTTAGGCCACTGGCTGATGTGAGCCAAGTTGGCCTACAGGGAGAAACAGGAGAATCCTGGTGTGTTCTTTCATCAACCCAAAGTTCACTTTCATTCCTAACTCTCTCTTCTTTCACGTCCAATTTTTCTCTGAGTTTCTTTCTCCAGAGTGAGAGGCTTAAAACTTGGATTCCATTTTAGTCTTTTTTTTTCTGAATTCCCACAGTAAGTCACCTCATCATTCAACATCCCATCCTTCCCACTTGCCAGCTGCTTCCATCAGTGAGTCCTTAAGTGTTCTTGATTGAACATTACATCAGCTTTATAGAACAATCAATCAACACATCTGTTGCCTCTTCAAAGGTTCTTTGCCAATTCTTTTCCTTTGTGAGTATATTTTTAATTAGAAACTTAGGTCAAAAAAATGGCTCAGGTCCCACTACATTACTTCAATCAGTTGATGTATAAAAAAATCTTGTCTGAAATTGTGACTCAGCTCGAAATTAGATGTTCAGTTAAACATCTTTTCATAAGCCAGGAACATATTTCATTTTATGTGAAAGCTTGAGCTATGGAGAATATTGTCCCCTACCTACTTATGTGTGTGTGTGTGTCCCTGTACAGTAAGATACAAAGTTGGACCAGCTGTAGTGGGTTGACCTAGACTGGACCTCAGGTGCCTACCAACCTGCTCTCAATCCCCTCCTCAACTGGGTAGGGGAGAAAAATATGACAGAGGATTTAAGGGGTTGAGAGAAGGAGAGGGAGATCACCCAGCGATTACAGTGAAACAAAATACAAGCATTCACTTTTCTTTTTCCTGAAGACCTGCTCTGTCATATAGGCTTATCCAAAAAAGCTTTGCTAAATTTGGCTTTTAAAGTAGTATGATAATAAATCATCTGAGCGCTTCAGGACTTACATAATGTATCTATTACCATTCTCTGAATGGAAATCAGTAATAACATATTTACTATTGAAAGACATAGATGATGGCAGTGTTGCTTTCATTGCGCTGCTTGTAACTCAGACATATTCTTAATGAAGCTTTTGTTGCGTGCATTGGTGGAGGGGTTATGGAGGTAAGAGAAATTCTGTCTGTGGCTTCAAGGATAGTGGAAAGAGAGAATGAGTTCTTTAGCTGATGGCTTTTGGTTGCAAGAGCTGCCCACTTAAGAAATGGGCAACATGAGGATGTTGATAGAGGGGAGTGGGATTGTCATAATGCACAAACCAGAAGGAGCAGTAACACCAGTGAAAGTGTCTTAAGGACTATAAACTGAGCTAAAAAGGCAAAAGTAATGGCAGATGTTAATCACTAGTGCAGCTGCCTTGGAAAAAAGAATCCTTTCTAAGGTGATCGTGGAATTGTTGAACTTCCTGAAGTTTGCATGTTTCTCATGTCTGCCTTGCTGACACCTCAGAATAGTCTTTCCCAGTTGTAGGCGAGAAGATGTCTTTGCCACGATGAAGTGCTCTGAAACCTGAATGTGTCGTGCCCATCATAGGCTTCAACTTTGGGATAGGTCTGACTTGAAAGACATCTCTGGTAGGTTATACACTCTATGTCCTCAGTGCATTTGCAGGGAATTACAAGATTTAATGCACAAGTGAGCTCTTTTGCATGATTTTCTCAGCTCAGATGGAAACAAGTTGTCACTATCAAGATCTGGAAACAGAATTAAGACTGGGAGATTTAGTAGTTTAAAGGCAGGAAGTGGTTTTTATTTCACGTCTTACCTTCAGGTATCATGGCTTTACTGCAGTTGGCATGTGACTGGAGTATCCTTAGGGACCTGTTTCATTCAAAGCAGCTTCTGTCTTGCTGCAGCATGAGAAATGCTTGGAATTCCCACAGGCTCTTCTGCGATATCTCACTGTGTCTCTGGCCAGCCCCATGTCTTGTGTGTGCTGTACAGCATAACTGTTGTCCTGCCACTTGAGTAGGTTCTGTATACTCATCCAATATAACCTACTGCAAAAGGTTTTGAGGTTGATGTTGGCAGAAGAGCCTGCCAGAACTGTGAAACCAGATAGCCCAGTGTGGTGTGGAATTTCCCTTGCTGAAGGTTTCCAGAAACCAGAGAAGTGAAAGCTGAGGATTTGTGAAGTACTTGAGACCCTTCCTCACTGAGGGCGGCTGTGCTGGGGCATCTCCTCTGTGCCTGCCGCTTATGCTTCTGTTATTCCATGGCAATGGAACAAAGCTGGGGTTGAAAAAATATTTAATAACTCTTCTGAAAGACCAGAACCCCCAATCATACAAGGTTTTGCTTTATTGCATGCTATGGAGCTTTTGCAACTGTTAGAATAAGGCTGCTGGATTCCTCTGATCCATCACAAACACATTCTTAAAATACAGTCAGTTGGGATCTGTCTGGTTTAACAGTTACTGCTGGGAAAAGGGCTTTGTCCTGACATTTTCACAATGCTCATTTTTCTCCTTCACATCACAGCAGCATTTCCTTTCCAGGAGCTGACAAAGGGCAGCAGCTCAGGTGTTGGCTCTGTAGAGAGGTCAGCTGACCCTGCAGCTCCTTCCATAGCCTGGAGCTCCGTTCAAATAAATGTGTATGTGTGTGCTCTGAGAGTTCGTCTTCCACAACAATCTTGACTGTGATGTTTTGTTGTATTTTCCTTCATTCCTTGAAGGCAGCCAAAGAATGGTCAATGTGAATGTGTTCCACCACCATGAGCAGCCTGACCAGAGTTAAACCTTTGAATGAGCTAATGGATGTGTTCATAAGTACACAGAGAAGGTTTGAAGCATGTGCAAATGATAATTTGGGTAGCGTTGTAGGCTTGGGGTGTTTGGTTTGTTTAAAAAAGGGACTTTTTTTCTTGCTATTATTTTCCCCTTTTTTTTTTTTTTGTTGGATGCTCTGCAGGAGAGCTCTGGTGTTGGGGTTAGTGCTCTGCGATCAACCCTTCTCCATTATGCTGACATCATTTTAGTATGAAACAAGACCCAATGGGGTCGAGCTGTTTGGTACACAGGATTTTTTTTTAATTCCAATCTTGCCCCCTCGGAGGGTTGCAGAGAATTACATGTCACTTTTAAATTATTAAGGAAGAGTAATATTTAGCAGATACTACACGCTTAAGAGTGTTAATTTTGTAGTTCCAGATAGTTCATTTAACATCCACTTGGCAAAGCTTTATGAATTTCATCCAGTTTTGCACACCAAATGCTTCTGACTTCTCTAAGGCTTCTCCAAGGGCTTGGAGCTGAGCTATGCGTCGTTGAAATTGTGTGCTGTGTGTTTGTAAGTGCATATGGGTCTATAAAAGCAATTGGATGCCATTGTTTTCGAAATACTTCAGAGTTAATCTTGGCTGTGATGGAAAGAAGTAGTGGCATTATGTGGTATGGTTTTGAGACAACAGTAGTTCTACTTTTGCAGTTCTGAAGTACCATCGTGTGAAACCTTAATCTCAATGTGCTGCATTGACATTGTTCTCTGTGAACGCTTGGAAATTATCATGAGGTGTTCTTGCTCCGGCTTTGGAGAATTAGAGTTAAATAAATGCATTAAGAGGAGGATAAACTGAATAATATAAAAGGCTGAAGGACTCAAAATGGGGAACACAGTGTACATTACATGAACAGCTTTTTCTGAGGAAATAGCCCTCTGTAACTATCTGGTAGAAATACTACAGTGATGCTAGAACTTGTATATAGACTGACTATGACAAATCCACTTAATTTTATTTGTACCTGCTCGGCTCAAAATAGAAGCACCACGCACAGTGCAGAGTACCCTATTTTTAATAGAACCTATTATATATCACAGAATCATTAAGGATTGGAAGGGACGTCGAAAGATCATCTGGTCCAATCCCCCTACCACAGCAGGATCACCTAGACCAAGTCACACAGGAACGCATCCAGGCAGGTCTTAACGTCTCCAGTGAAGGAGACTCCACAGCCTCCCTGGGCAGCCCGTTCCAGTGCTCTGTCACCCTCACCGTGAAGAAGTTCCTTCTCAGATTGATGTGCAACCTTCTATGTTCCAGCTTACAACCATTGCCCCTTGTCCTATCACTAGATGACACTGAGAAGAGCCTGGCTCCATTCTCCTGTCACTCACCCCTCAAATATTTATAGACGTTAATGAGGTCACCCTTCAGTCTCCTCTTTTCCAAGTTAAAGAGACCCAGCTCCCTCAGCCTCTCCTCATAAGGGAGATGCTCCACCTCCTTCATCATCCTTGTTGCCCTACGCTGCACCCTACGCAGCTCCACATCCCTCTTGAGCTGAGGAGCCTGGAACTGGACACAATACTCCAGGTGTGGTCTCACCAGGGCAGAGTAGAGGGGGAGAAGAACCTCTCTTGATCTGCTAACTACCCCCCAAACATATCTGCTAACCACCCCCCAAACATATCACCGTAAGACTTTCTAAAATACGTTGAACGGGCCAGTTTTGTTTGGAACACTGTTATTTTCTGAAGTATGTCTTGAAAGCACTAGTTGGCTGCTGAGGGGGTTCCTAGGTACTGTCTGCTTTCTCGTGGCATTTACTACTCTTTGTTCTCCTTGAGAGCAGTGTGAGAAGTTTGTGGAAAGTAGGATAGCACCACTGCCAAGTCAGCGTCTTCAGACAGCTAAGTGAACATCTCTGGTGTGGTGTTTGATGTGAAATAAATGGTTCAAAATGGTTTCTGTAGAATTTGCTGCACTCACTTTCTCAGATGAGTCAGAAGCGGGTACCCAGGGTTGTGGATCAGTCACTTCTGGTCACACTGACAATAGTTACTGGGGGGATCACCTGCCTCACTGGGCAGAGACCTGTCACGGTTGCTCTCTCTGCTCTAAGTCATCATGTTCAGTTGTGATCCCTCTCTGTCATGGCATTTGTCTGATCATTTGGGCTGTTTTAGGAAGGCAGGTTGTGGCTCCAGCAGTTCATCTCCCTCTCAAATGTCCTGATGCTCCTCAGCCTCCTCTCTTCCTCCTGGAGCTGTGCCATGGTGGGGACAGCACTTACCAAGGGCATGGTCCTCTGTCAGGTGAAACCACGTCTGCTTGCAGAACCCTCAGCCCCTTCCCCCCAGAACTGCCCCCTATGGACAGCCCGTCCCTGTTTGCTCCCTCAGGCCTCTTGGCCTTCTCAGGGCACTGCTCTGATCTGGGTTGAACTGCTCTGGTCTGGTCTGAGCTGATCTGAATCAGTCAGAGCTGATCGATACCCGCCTGAACATGAGCCAGCACCAGAACAAGAGGACACAGCTCAAGCTGCGCCAGGGGAAATTTAGGCTTGAGGTGAGGAGAAAGTTCTTCACTGAGAGAGTCATTGGCCACTGGAATGGCCTGCCCAGGGAGGTGGTGGAGTCGCCAACTCTGGAGCTGTTCAAGGCAGGATTGGACATGGCACTTGGTGCCATGGTCTAGCCTTGAGCTCTGTGGTGACAGGTTGGACTTGATGATCTATGAGGTCTCTTCCAACCTTGGTAATACTGTGATACTGTGAAAATTTAAGATCAGTTTCTAGTAATTCCCAAATCTATGCCTTCAGCCCTCAAAAATTAGGTTTATTTCAGGGTTTATTAAAGAATTTTGGACTGTTACAGGTCTGAGTTCTTCTCAGACTTCACGTTTTTGTTGTACTGTTGGTAAATGCTGCCCTGGGGCCTGGAGACCTCGCTGTCACAGCTTGTGACAGGCCAGTATTGACATCTGTAGGCCATTGTCATGGTTCATGGTAGCTGAAATTTAGAGAATTCTGAGTGTTAAATACATGTGAGAGTGTTACACACCCTGAAGGAGGCAGCATATGGACTTGGTTGGCAGTGGATGACTGACCATGGTCCGCTCCACATCTGATCCTCCTCTCTGCTGAGCCACAGGTGTCTCAAGGAATGATTTTGAAATCTGTCCGTCATTAACAACCATGTTCTCAACTTCATTGCTAATTCACCATTGCCTTTTGCTTCATGTAAGATCTTGGTGATTCTCCTCACAATAAAGCCTCAGGCCTCATCAGGGAAAAAGACCTGATGAATTCTGAAGGGTTTTTTCCAAAAGTTTTAATGATGCATCAGCATCATTTTTCACTTCCCCCACCAAGGATCCTGGCTTGTATCAGGAATAGCGTGGTCAGCTGGAGAGGGAAGTTATTGTGCTCTTCTACTCAGCCCTTGTGAGGCCTCACCTTGAGTACTGTTTAGTTTTGTGCCCCTTATTATGGGAGAGACATTGAGATGCCAGAATGTGTCCAGAGGAGAGCTACCAAGCTCATGAGAATTTACAGAACAAACTGTGTGAGGAGAGGCTGAGGGAGCTGGACATGTTTAGTTTGGAGAAGAGGAGGCTGAGTGGGGACCTAATTGCCCTGTACAGCTACCTGAAAGGAGGTTGTAGAGAATTGGGTGTTGGCCTCTTCTCCTTAGTAACTAATTACAAAACTAGGGAAATGGTCTGAAGTTGAGAAAGGGGAAGTTTGCATTGGATATTAGGAAGAAATTCTTCATAGCAAGAGTGATAAGGCACTGGAATGGCCTTCCCAGGAGGGTAGTCTACTCACCATCCCTGCAGATATTTAAGAAATGTTTAGATGCAGTGCTTCATGACAGGCTATAGAGGCAGGCATGTAGGGGGTTATTTTGTGTTTGTCGGTTAGTCGAGTATTCAGGTATTTAGGTTTTGTTGTTATGGATATGGTTGGACTCAGTGATCTAGGAGGTCCTTGACAACCATAATTATTCTATGATTAAATCTCATATAAAACTGAATAGGAATTGGTTTAGAGGAGCAGCTTCCTTTCCTTGAACACTTTGCTGAATGTGTGCTGGTATCAAAGTGGGTTATCTGAGCTGGAAGGTCAGTTCTCAATCAGTAATTCTACAAAGTAATGGCATTTTGATTTAATAATAAATACTTGTACTTGGTTTTCTCATACATTCTGAGTTGTGGGGACCAAGAGATGTTGGCGTTTTGCAATAAATTTTTCTTCCCCCCTCTGAAGCTCAAAGCAGTCTGAGCTGTTTGGAGACTCTGGCTGTGTAATTACTGCTAAAGAAGTTGTTGCTGAAGTTGATCATTATAAAGCACAGAAGGTTTATTCCTAGCTTAGCATGAGTTAAATCTTGGTAAAGGTTTAGAACAACTAGAACTTCCTGTCCTAGGCAGTGAATGTTTTTGCTCTGTAGTAATCGATGCAAAAAAGTTAAATGACCCGCAGCTTAGGGAAGTTACCTTGCTGTCTGGGTAGGGAGAATTATTTTGTCTAATACCTGCTTTGAGTTTTCCCATATTTGTGTCTGATACAGTCAATGCTAATTATTCTTTGGTTTTTCCCCGTTTCAGCACCCAAAGACAATGAAGAACGTGTGTTCCGAGAGCGTATGCGCCCCAGGAAGCGGCAGGGCGCTGTGCGACGCAGAGTGCATCAGGTTAACGGCCACAAGTTCATGGCCACCTATCTTAGACAACCAACATACTGTTCTCACTGCAGAGATTTTATATGGTATGAGGCAACTTTGCTTTCTTTGCAACTTTTAGCTTGAGTTGTTAAACATTGCCCTCTGTTCTGCTGAAGGATAAATGGTACAGAGTAGTGACTCTCTTTGTTTTAATATGAAGCCGTCATCGCTTTTGCAGACAATAATGGAAGACTTAAACTTCCATCCCAAACATTAGAATTTATTGTATTTGTGAGGTTTTTTTTTCCTCTGAGCTACACACTTCCATCCTAGGTAGACAGTCTGAAGTTCTCAGGGTAAATAATATTAGACATTTGCTTTTTGCTGAGATGACAGAATTCTTCATTAGGTGCTTAAGTATCTCTCTTCCTCCTAGTAAATGCTGAGCCTCTGTCCATCCTACTGACATTAATGGAATATGGGAATGTTAGACTTTAGTAGTCATGGGGTTTGGATGCTTAGTGCACAGGGGTTTTTTTATTAAAAAGTATGTGTAGAGTGACCTTTTATAAATAAGTTACATTAGTTTTGAGTTCTCACAATTTTCAGATAGCAAGACATGGTGGAGGTGCTCAGTTTTCAGTTATTTTCCAGCAATTCTAGTGATTTTTTCCAACGTTACCTACAGATTTCAGCCTTAATATATTTAAGATCTAGTGTGACCCATAGTTAATATTTCTGTTAGTACTTGAAATTAGTATTTGTTTTAATGTGAATTGTACGTGAACTCAGCTTTATCCCTCTAAGCAATGCTTTCAGGTTAGGGTTCACATTAGTGAGGGTGATTTCAAGCAACAATATTACTTCCTACTTTGAATTAATCTCTGTGCAAATATCAGATTATTGGTTCTAAGAAGCTGTTTATTTATTGTGCACGTCCACTAAAGAGAGAAAAAACTGTTTCTCATTTTAAAAAATTATGTGTTTTATGTTTTCTAAAACCCTGTCTCATTTTAGGGGAGTAATAGGAAAACAGGGATACCAATGTCAAGGTAAGAGAAAATCTATGGGTGAACAAATTGAATGTAAATGTTATTATATCTAAATAATAAGACGTTTTTGTCAGGCATTGTATATATATGCAAGAATTTAGCACAAGGTGATCAGAATGAGTTTGTCTCACAATCTTTATAGCAAATCACAAAGAATTTTTTCAAATTGTTAGTCTTCAGCATCATATGTGAGGTAGGGGCACAGTTCATATCACTAAGCAGCAGATCCTAGGCACCTCTTGATGCACATTCAACTAAGGGGACTTATCTGTGGATATTGCAATTGGCTTCTTTTTTCACTTCTTGCATGTTAAAATGGTGACTTCTTTAGCCTTTTTAGAATTCTTTGTTTTAGAGTGTCGGGTAATTGCGAAGACTGTAATTAAATAGATGAGGTAATTATAGAGGTCATCATTAGAGGAGCTTATAGCAAAGACTGCAGAAGTGCTTCATTTTTAACTCCTTTTTCCAGCTCAGTTGCTTGTGCTCTTTATTTTTTATGCTGTCACTTCTTGGGATGATAAATGTTTTACATCTAATGAGTAGCAATAATCATATTAGGGTTGTTTTTTAAGTTCAAAAAAAATTGATGAAAATTCATTGTAAATAAATAAACGCAAATAGTAGTTGTACCTGCCCCAATAAGAATCACTGTATTACCATATAGCAGCGGTTGTTTGGGTTCTGGGGTGCTTTTTTTCATGACCAAAGCTTAAAGAAGCTGAAATTGTTTCACGCTGAAGGTTTTTAACTTCACGTGATGACTTTGACTGCTACAGTACAACAGAACTTGTAATTTTTAATCTTACCTGTCGTAGCCACAAACGTTCAGTTGTTAGTATGAATATTGACAAAACATTTTTGTTTCCTGAAATCGTTTACTGTTATCAACTTACAATAATGTGTTACAGAAAGAATGTTTGACTTCGGGTTTTTTCTGTTCCTTGACTTTTACATTGAATTATCTTCCATGTCTCTTTTCCCTGGAATCTCTTCAGACAGGAATTATTTTTCCATTGTGTCTCATATCATATGGAGATCATTGACTTTATCAGATAAAGAAAACAAACTACATGCTGAGATTTTGGCAAATATGCTTTTGATTTCTTAAAATTCTTTGGTCTCTTGGAAGTCCATTATCTTCTGCCTTTGCAATCCAGAACTGCTTCATAAGTCTTACCCAAGTCACTTGCAGCCTTTCAAGTCCCAATATTTCTAATCTGCTGAGATCAGTCTTTTGCTTTCGAATCAATCACTACAAAAACTCATTCTTTTATCTGTTTTTTGTTTCTAGTTTGCACTTGTGTAGTCCACAAGAGATGCCATGAACTTATAATAACCAAGTGTGCTGGCTTAAAAAAGCAGGAAACTCACGATGAGGTAAATGTTTACAGAATCAATTTTCTAGATAAAACTCTTGCTTCTGTTCAATGTATTGTCATCAACTCTGTTTAATCAATAAACGTTACAGAGTTTTTGTGCCCTTCTGGCTGTTCTGTGGTGCAGTGTTTACTTGAAAATTACAGAATTGCCATAATGGTTTTGTTTATATGGGAGTTCTTATGCAGTAATTAATTTCTAATCACTACACTTTTAATAACCTAAATGCCTACATTATCAGTGAGCTCTTTCCACTTCCCAAGGGAGCAATGTGACTGCTGTAGCATTCAGCTCCCTTAGCTTCCCCCTCAACTTTGGTGTACCCCCTTATGGTTGAAGGGGACAGCTGGGGAGAGGTTTATGGGACTTTTCTAACTAGTTGAAGCCATCAACTGTAACTAGTAAATGCTTTTTCTTCTACAAAAAGGGTTGGTTGGTTTGTGTTTTAACAGAAAAGCACATGTTGTGTTCTGTTACCACAATAAGGGCCAGTTACTGTCTATGATCACAGGATCTGTAGTCTGTAGATGATCCATTTCCTTGGCCATATATCAAAAGTCATTTCTTCATCAAAAGCCTACATTTATGTCCTTGAAAAACCCTAGTTTTAATTAATGGTTTGGAATCGCATGTAATAGTGGGTTTAAACCAGTCTTTTCACTTTTGCTGTGAATTTGACCAAGACACTAACTAATCTTGGGCCTCCTGTGCATTTCTCATACTGGAGGCATTCCTTAAATGTCTGCTTCTAAACCAGTGTTTCACATCTGAAAACTAATAAGTTTTGACGCAATGGCATCCATAGGGTTATGATAAGGTACCGCGTTTGTCTAGTGCTGGTTCTGCAAAGCACATCTTGCACAGATGCATGTTCCCAGGCTCCAGCCTGATGAGGACCTGCGTACTTCGCTCATTGTTCAGAAGAGGTACTAGATGGCTGGAGACAAGCCAGGGAAGGAAAACAGCAAAATAAATATCATGTCATGCAGTGGCCTCTATAAAAAAACTGATCAGTGATGTCCTTTAATTAATAAGTAATTGTATGTTGGAGCCCCCAACCTCAATTTATTGTTGTCATTTTTAGAAGCTAGAGAAAACGTAAAGGGGTTGTAGTTTTATTTTTCTTAGTTGTGTATTAGTTTGGCCTCCTGCACTTAAAACAATTGGGAGTGACTTCCTTGCCTTCCCCATTAAGAGATCTTTCCTGATAGCTATGGATTTGTTGTTCCCACAAGTACTGGGAAGTAATCTTGAGCCTTTGTCTTCTGGCAACAGCAGTTGTTCCCCAAATAGTCTGAAGAACCCTGGACCTGGGGTTCATCTGAGCACAGACCTCTTTCCCTTTCGAATTCTGTGTGGTTTCAAATGTAACTATGCTCATTGTAAAGAAATACAGTCAAATGAACTCTGCTGTACTCTCCTTTTTCAGCAAGTGGGATCCCAGCGTTTCAGTGTCAACATGCCTCACAAGTTCAGCATTCACAATTACAAAGTGCCCACCTTCTGTGACCACTGTGGTTCATTGCTCTGGGGTCTTTTGAGACAAGGTTTACAATGCAAAGGTAAGGATTTAATACCTGAGAGCTTTGCTTTTCCTTTGCGTGAGTGACTTGCGCACTCCTCAGCTGAAAGAAATGTGGAGTCACACATATAAACATGCAGTCTATGAAGTATTTAATAGTATATCCGGTATTTAAGATGAAATACAACTATAGGTAAAGCTCAGACTGAAGGTTTCACATCATAAAGGAATGGAAAGAAAATTTCTGCTATGGCAAAGAAATGCCCAGTGAGAGCAGAGTGTCCTGACATTGAAGCCTTCCCTGGTGATTGTAGCTAGTGAGCAATGAAAGAATATTTTACTCTAAATTCTGTTACTTTACTACTGGAAGATTTTATTCAAGTGCTATTTTAATTATGGCAGAGATATATTTAGATTGTTCAGTGAATCCTGTTTCTTTTTCTCTTGGATTTTTCATCAGGGCTAGACTATGTGTCCTCTTAATCTGTGAATATACTAGTTCACATCCACATTCTTTTTCAAGGACTGTACTGATTTGTTTGCTCTTAAGTGTAGAAAATATTTCTCATATATTGGAATTTCGTGCATAGCAGATACATAGGAGCAATAGTTCAGTGTGATTTCTGAAGCATGTGGTCACTTCTGCAGGTTTGTTTCTTTACCCTCATTGCTGAACAGTGTAATTAAATGCAACTTTATAAATACGTACTTCATGGATTTTTTTTTTTCTGTAAAATGTTACTAAGTGAGGGATTTCAGTGAGAAATGTTGACGTGGTACTTACTGACACTTGCAGGTTGGTTTGCTTTGTGGCTTGTTCCACAAGAGGGCAGTGAAGTCTGAGATAAAACATGCTCCTAACTTTTTCTTCACTCGCCCCTCAAGAACCGGAAAGCAGTGTGAACTTTTTTAATTTCTCTTGCTGGTTTCAAGAGGTGGTGTTTAACAGAAGTAGTGTAGCAAGTGAATTGTCACTTAAGAGAGGAGAGTGTCCAGCAGTGCCAATGACTTTGATTAAAACTTGAAACCCTGTTGGTTTTATGGCTGCTGACATTGGGAGTTCATTTACTAGAGTAAAACAGACTAAGAAGCAATAATATTGTGAGAGCAGAAGTGACTGCTAAACTCCAGGTTCTGAAGCACTTCTTTTTTACTTAAAATTCTGTTTAAGGTCATGACATGTTTTTGGTTGTTCCTGGGTCTGTTCTGGGTACTGCGTGAAAGCACCGTTCTCCTATAGCACAGTGGAATGATAACCAGGTTCAATCATTCTGCATTTGCCTTGATATCCCATAATCATTTAGGTTGAAAAAGACCTTTAAGGTCATTGGATCAGTCCATCCATCTTGAGATCACTGTAAATCCCACTAAATATTTTTCTACTGAAATTACATTTGAAAAAATTACTGGTAGGTCAAGTAAAGTCTGATTTACATGAGGCAAATGAATGCTACTGCAGTATTCAGTGTACTCTCTCATTTTACGTTTCACTGCAGTTTGCAAGATGAATGTACATCGACGCTGTGAAACAAATGTGGCACCCAACTGTGGAGTGGATGCTAGAGGCATAGCTAAAGTTCTCGCAGATCTTGGAGTCACTCCAGATAAGATCACCAATAGTGGGCAGAGGAGGAAAAAGGTAACTTTACTGTGTAGTGTTATGTGAAAAAACAGGATCAGTATGGCAGGATTGTAACTTCACTAGTTTGGGGTTCAGTCCCCATCTCTTCACATAAGAATGTTTTTTTAATCCAGAATTTGCATTATTATGACACCAGACCTATTGGTGTCACTTACAGAAGCAGGCATTTTTTGCCCTAAATTCTTAAAACATTAGCATTTCGTTCTCTTCATTTTCCTGATTATTGCACACTTAGGATCCCATAGTTGATGTGATGCCATCTACTGTATGGTGAGGTCCTGCCAGTAGGAATCTATAGGGGTAGAACATCTTTCCTTCATACTCACAAATGAATGTTAAATTTCCTCTTGGCGTGGGAGGATCTCCTAGCTGAAGCACCCCTTTTGGGGTTGTTCTTAGCTTATTGCAGGTGCAGAGACTCAACAGCCAGTTCCTGGAAGCACATCGTCAGAAGATGATAGGTCAAAGTCAGCACCAACTTCCCCATGTGATCAAGGTCAAACATCTTTATCTTTTTATTTCCTAAACTTGTCACATATTTTCCTTCTAATGAGGAATAAAGAAACCTGTGAGCCTCAGCCTTTGTAAAACCAAACAAATGCAATAGTTATGAACCACAAAAACTATTTTCAAAGGCTTACTTCTTGTTTTGCTGAAATTTATTAAGCTCATAATGTTTAAAAATATTTGATGCTTCACTTAAAATAAGAATAATCTGTCTAAATTCACTCTTAAATTTAACTTTCATAGCAGTCCTTTAGAGCTGGTGCCACCCAGGCTGTCAGGTACAAGGACTTTGCAAGAGCTTGAGGCAAGCCCTGAGGTCTGTTAGTCACCAGGACTTTTCTGTGCTTAACACTGTGAGAAACCCTCTTAACCATTTAGCAGTCTACACAATGGCTGCTTGAAGTGGCACTGGGAAGCAGCCAAATCTTTTTTATTGGCAGGCGTCTGATAACAGCTGGAGCTGAATAAGATGCTCCATTCATGTTGACTTCAGGATTTGGGATTGGACAGGGTGACCTTTAAAGGTCTTTTCCAACCCAAACCATTCTGTGATTTTACAATTTTATGACTGGGATGCAAAACTGTCCTTTGAACTTCAGAAGACACAGCTTTAAAATACTTGATCAGGAAGATGAGTAAGTGCTGCAGGAAGATAGGGGCATTCACAGCAAAACACGTTTCTGAGGCGCAGCAACACCCAAAAATTATTGAAATGATAATTGGCTCCTATTTCAACTGATCTGCACATTTGGGATATGTTGTTCTCAGAGGCTCATTTGAAGAGGCCACCCTTCCTGTTAGAGCAGGGGCTTGGCTGATTGCTATGAGGTGGAGAAGCACTTTGCTGAACAGATACTCCTAACCACGGAATACTCCACACAGTGCTTGAGGATGGAGAATGTCCCTTCCCGAGTACAGACTGGCAGGTTTTTTTCTGGTGTTTGGTTAAAGCAAGCACTTTTCTCATGTTTCTCTAGAAATCAAAGAGCTGGAAAACAACATTAGGAAAGCATTATCGTTCGACAATCGGGGAGAAGAGCACAGAGCAACAGCTACAACGTCAACAGACAACCAGCTCACCAAACCTGGGGAGAATGGTGAAAATGGGGAGGTCAAACAGGCCCAGACCAAGCGAATAGGCCTTGAAGAGTTCAATTTCATCAAGGTATTAGGGAAAGGCAGCTTTGGCAAGGTGGGCAGCTTTTATTATTTTTTTCTTGTGTGCAGGTTTTTTACAACTTTACTGCTTTGAAAGGATTCATGGTGACATTAAGAAGTGCTCCCACCCCAGAGGTTTCATTTTGCTGCACGGATCAGGAATATCAGCCTCATGGTCAAAAAACGTTTTGCTCTTTCAGGTTATTGGTGCCAAAAACACGTACAGTTATTATTTTTCAAATAATACCCAGTTTAAGTTTACTTATTTCGCAAAGTAGTTTCTGGCTTGTTTTTCCCTCTATTGGGTGTGTTTGGTGCTGGAGGAAGCAGGGCTCTGGTATTTCCACTCAGATACAAGTGCAGGAAGCTTAGACATGTACCCAAAATACCAGTATATTGCAGAGATGTAACTCACCTTCCCACTGAAGGGAACTGGTGAGGGTAGAAGTGATGTTGCTCAATTTATAGGGTTCATAGATTTTCTTCTCACAGTGCTATGAACTGTGGAATTAAAGAGAAGGACTGAAACATGGACCTGTTTCACAAGCGTGTTCTTCCTTCCTTGCTATATGGGAACTGCACATGCAGGGAAACGGGAACTGAAGCAGTTCTTTTGTCTCCCTGTTTTCCAGCCCTTTCTCTGAAGATTACCCTGGCTCCAAGCCAGAACTGACCTGAAACAGAGTATTAAGACTCAACAAACTTTGAACAATAGTAATAGTTAAAATCAACAATTTTAAAGCAGCCAGAATGCTGTGGAGGGATTGTATACCAAGTTCATCACACACAAAACTCACTACCAAAAATGAGAAGTAAATTGCTGTTTTCTATCAACTTCCTTCCTTAGTTTTTAGTCCTTATCTTCCATATTCTTAATGAGTGAATGGAAAAAACCAATTTGTTTCAAATTTAAGGAATGCCAGCAGTGTATCTTTATGAAATGACATTACTTTTAAGCTTATAAACCTACAACTTCATTTGTGCAAATTTATAACTGTCTTCAGATTTCTAGAGCAGTAAAACTCATGTGAAAACCTGCTTTTCTGGGATCTGTAGTTCATAGAATCATAGAATCATTAGGGATTGGAAGGGACCTCGAAAGTTCATCTAGTCCAATCCCCCTGCCACAGCAGGATCACCTAGGCTAAGTCGCACAGGAACTCCTACACAAGCACAATTTCTGTTTGGTTTAGGTGATGCTAGCAGAGCTAAAAGGAAAAGATGAAGTTTACGCAGTGAAAGTCTTGAAGAAGGACGTCATCCTCCAAGATGATGATGTAGACTGTACGATGACGGAAAAGAGAATTCTGGCGCTAGCGCGGAAACATCCGTACCTGACTCAACTTTACTGCTGCTTCCAGACGAAGGTAAGCTGTGACTGCCTTTTACCGGGGAGTTTATTTTGCCCAAGGAACAATATTCAATATTTCTATAATAAAATGACAACATAAAAGTTGTTTTTTTGATAGATGTTTGCCATTTCAGCAGTACTGGCTGCTTCTAAATAGCAGAAAATACCTTCTGAGCACCAGGAGATGGCAGTAAATGAGTTTAAAAATACAGTTTAAAAGCCCTAAACCAAATGTATAAACTATAAACGACAATAAATATACTGAGGTGCCATTTTGTGGGTTTCTTCAGTATGTTAATAGGGTGTTAGTAGGGTCATATGTTGAATTAAGTACAAATAGTTCTAACATTCAATATTCAGAGGGAAAAATCTAAAATTATCTTTTTGGAAAATAGATTATGGCAGAACACTCATCTTTCTTTTCCTGGGCTGTGTAGTATACAAAATAGTTAAGTTATTAAAAAAAGAAACTGCTTATCAAACAGGTTCCTGTAGTGCTAATGTCACCCATCTGCATGAGGAGTAGGGAAAAGGAGAGGCAGAGAGAGCTGATAATGGGAGTCTGTTCCTCTAGGGGGGCTGTCTTGATATCAAGCCCCAGACTGCTGAGACTCCAGAGGAAGTTGAGGCAAGAGAGGAGCCTGCCTTGGTTGATGAGGTCTAGGTTAAGGATAAGTTGAGCAAACTGGATGGACACAAATCCACGGGCCCAGATGGGATGCACCCGTGCGTGCTAAGGGAGATGGCAGAAGTCGTTGCTAGGCCACTCTCCATCATCTTTGCTAGGTCCTGGGGAACAGGAGAGGTGCCTAGGGACTGGAAAATAGCAAATGTTACCCCAATCTTTAAAAAAGGAAAGAAGGAAGACTCGGGTAACTATAAACCGGTCAGCCTCACCTCCATCCCAGGAAAGGTGATGGAACAATTTGATTTAGAGGNTTACGAGGTTCCACATAAATACGAGTAGGAACTTCTTCACGGTGAGGGTGACGGAGCACTGGAACAGGCTGCCCAGGGAGGTTGTGGAGTCTCCTTCGCTGGAGACGTTTAAGACCCGCCTGCATGTGTTCCCGTGTGACTTGGTCTAGGTGATCCTGCAGTGGCAGGGGGATTGGACTGGATGATCTTTCGAGGTCCCTTCCAATCCTTAATGATTCTGTGATTCTTTGGCTTATTTTTCCTACTGGACATTTTGGATTGTCTGCTTAACGGTGTGTGAGCATTTGGCGTACAACTCTGTAGGATTTCTGTATCCAGATAGGTGCTTTAAGCCAGTTGTGTACACAGAATGTTACTGGATTTTAGTCTTGTTTCTCTCTTGTCAGTCAGCTGAGCTGACCGGTTTTCACCTCATTGTCCTGAAATTCATGGATGGAAAAAAAAGACAAAGTGAATTTGTCTTGCCAGTCATATATAATTGTAGAATTCCAACAGGATGAGTTTTAGACCTGTAGGGACTAAGTTTAGCTGTTGATATATGTAGGTTTAAATAAAATCCTTGCAAAGCAACATGACGACCTTCAAACTGCTGGGTTGTTTGAATTTTTCTTCTTTCAGTAAGACAGTTCATTGGAGTATTTGAGATAACAGGAAAGGTTGGCAGATTAAATGAATAATTAAATTAGAGTATTGAACAAAATGAAGAGTTTCTAATGGTGAGTCGTATTATAGAAAAGCTGTGATGAAAAGATCTTCCAGCAAAGCTGTTGTGAGGAAGATAAAGAGGGCAGTGGGAAAGCCATAGGAGAAGAGTAGGATCAAGCCTGAGTCATGTTCAAATATGCAGATATCAAATGTTTTATAGGTTTGTGCAGTTCTTATGATAGTAAAAACACATTTTAGAGCATTTGAAACTGACACCAGAAGATGTTCCAGGAAGGTGTGTATCCGGTTGAGGTCTATAGAGGATGTTTCATGTATTCAAACTTCCATTTGCATAGAAATGTGAACGTTTGAGTATTTACTTTAAAATCTTACAACTAGAATTGAGTTTATTACTTCAGATTGGGCAAGTGATAGCAAGGTTCTACTGGGGTGACGGATGAACTTTTAATCAGAGAGACACTTTAGGGATGAGGCAGACCTCACTCCCTGAAGGGTGACTAAAAGTATCAGCAGATATGAATCACAAGGCAGACCATCAGTGAACTTCAGTTTTATATCAAGACTTTCAGCCTAGTACCTGGCTTGCCAGAGCCATTTATCAGAGTGATCTAGAAATTCTTCTCACCCTGTTCTCTCTTCCTACACCTGTTGACCAGGGAGAAACTATAGTTTGTGGCTTTGCTTGAACTCAGATCATCAGAATTTCAAGCCGGCAGCTTATGACTCATATCAAAACTGACCAAAATTATGTCTAGTGATACCAATCAAAATAGAAGTCCACAGTTGAAAACTTGAAGGGTGTTTTTCTGAGTGTGGCCTCGGAACAATTTCCAGAGAGATGTCTATAAAAAGAAACAAACCCCTAAAACATGCGAAAGGACAAGTGATCCATCTGCCCAAGCTCTAAATTATTTCTGGATTTCTGGATCAAGTAAATTAGTCACTGACTGATTTGCTCAGGTTCGGTGAGGAAACAGGTAGAAAAACTCGCTTGAACAAATGTAGTTAAAGTACCTCGCCAGAGACAAAGGCTGGTGGACAGTAGACTTCCAAATGTGCCTCACAGCAGCATGTAGTTACAACGCAGTTCTGTGTCATGCCGTGGTTGCTGGGCTTTGCAGAACTGGTCCCCGAAGTGATCATGCTGGAATTAAATGTGACACTTCAAGCAGATGAGATTTGTCATGTACACCCTGGCTTAATGGGAAGATTGAGTCAGTATTTACTGCCAGACAGACCACTTAGGTTGATTTTGTGTAACAAGATTACCTGTGTCGTTCCTCTTTCACGAAAATGCCAACGTGTGAGCTTGACTTCACATATTGCAACATTCTCCTTCCACCTTAAGGACACTGCAGAAAAGCTGCACTTTGGTATTGTTTGGGGGTGTTTTTTTTATATATGGAGCAGGCTTTTCATTGGTATCATTTACTAAGTGATACTGACATTACACCACTGAGTATGGGATCATATTCAAAATAACTATGGAATTCAGAAATCATGCCAGATAACAGCTAGTAACAGCATACCTCATACATGAGTGTGTTTGTAGCCCTGCATACCTGAATTTACTTGTAGCAGTTCAAGTTAGCTTTTTAATTTTGTAGGAATATTCTTGGGAATGGCATTTCTCATGCTTCTACCTAATCCAAAAGCTAGTGTGATCCGCCCAGTCTGTTGTAAGCCCACCAAAAAATGAACCCCCACAAGAAATCATTCTCTATTTGAGCTGTATATTCAAATACATTCCAGGGATTGTGTCGTGGTCTTCTGTGGTGACCTAGAAGTCAGCAAAACTGGGTTCTGTTCCAGAACCGATATATCACAGTATCACAGTATTACCAAGGTATATGATGTTTGGTCATGGAGGTTTTATTGATGATCCTTTAGTCAGAAGGGGGAGTTTGGTTTTTCTAGAGCTATTTGCTCTGAAGACACATTTCTGATACTTCATTTGCAGTTGTAAGTTTGAAACCTGTGAAAATTAAAGTCTTTAATGGGAAGTTGAGATTCTGCAAAGTAAAGGTATAACTACCTTCACTTTATTCCTCCTACACCCCTGTCAGGCTCCTTCACAGTACTTAAATTTTCTAGCCCTCTACCCTGTGAGATGTGCACACCCTATAATTTATGATTAATTATCCTAATGAATACTTTAGAAATCAAATGTTTTCCAAATTGTTCAAGACAGCCAAAGCTTTATCATGATAATTCATTATAAATTTAGAACAAGGGAGACCTACTGCTTTTAGGATCTAGTGTTTGCTTCTTAATCCAACTTCATTAGATTAGATAAATCTGAAAATACGGCTCTCCTGCCCTTTCCAGCTGTATTCAACAGAACTGGTTTTCCACCTGTGAGTGTTGATTTTGCAGCCTCTGTTCAGCCAAATTGCTTTGTACACAGCCACAGCGGAGCATGATTAGCTCAGGGCAATGTTCCCACTGAACCATAAAGTTGCGCGACTTGTGAAGAGCCCTTAGCGTTATGGCCACTTGCGTTGGAGAAAACAAGTAATTGACTCGAGGATGGAGAAAGTAACTTACTAAAGGGAAGTTGGTAGGCTTACTTGTCTATAAAACAATCATTTTTTTTGTTTTCCATACAG
The DNA here is from genome assembly GCA_013400115.1 of Rhinopomastus cyanomelas. Taxonomy (NCBI): domain Eukaryota; kingdom Metazoa; phylum Chordata; class Aves; order Bucerotiformes; family Rhinopomastidae; genus Rhinopomastus; species Rhinopomastus cyanomelas. Next base: position 224,901 of record VXBP01002538.1, read on the forward strand.
GTGAGACCATCTAGGAATAAGCTGTAGCGACCTGCTACAATTTTGTTAATCCTTTAACTGTTATGTTCTACCTACTCCTGTTTTGCTCCTGGTGTATCCTCAGTCATGAGCCCTGTCTCGTTTCTCTTACATGTGTTTGTGCCAAAGAAAAGTAAATGCCTTGTGCACTAATGGCTCCGAGAAGTGTCATTTCTGATAAACACTGCAAATTAACCTGACTGACTGGCCACTGGTACATTCATCTGGGACTAATCAGGACTTCTAATCCACTTTAGCTGGTATTCTTGTGCTTTTGTTGCTAAGCAGCTAAAGCCATTGTGCAGATATTGCTGTATGGGCCTAATCAGTTTAACACGAGTTTGCATTGCCTTTTGTTACTGATTAGTGTCAAATTAGAAGTTTTTAGGCCCAATTCTGGTCATTATCATCCCACAGTTTCAGTGGGTTTGTACATGTGTGAGAGAAAAGGCTGAATTAGCCCCTGTGTTTTGAGCTACTTCAGTGCTAAAATATTTTCATATGATTTAAGTACAAAATTATCAACACAGGTTTCCTTAGTGGTAAGTGTTAACCATGCTAAAAAAGTAGAATGAAATTGAAAAGTAGAATAAGATGATGGGTAAACACACAACAACAATCTTTATACTGTTTGTGGTACCTTTTAATATGCATTTAGGCGTACTTATGTGTGTGCCAGGGCATGGAGTTGATGATTGAACTTGGTGACCTTGTAGGTCTCTTCTTATTCAAACATGAGCTTAATTTTATGGAAGTGTATGATTGTCTATGGCTGTACGTGCTGTGTGCAATAGTAGCTGGTTTTTTCACTCCCAGCTGCTTTCTACAAGCAGTTTGTATCCAGGGGTGTGACAAACTCCTTGTGGAATCGTAGAATCATTTAGGAAAGGCATAGAAATGAGCTGATAGTGCCTTATGCCTCAGCCTTTCCCCAAAGTGTTAGCAGTTAGAATAGTGATGTTTTGTATAGCTTAGAATCAAGATTCAGTCTTGGTTTTCCAGAAGTTTGTGTACTGTGCATGTTAAGTTGAACTTTCCTGTTGACTACAACAAGTATGAACACGTTGGCCACCATCATTTGAACTGTCTAAAAGTAGACACCGCAGTCAAGAATAGCTGGACCAGTGAAGCTGCTGGTCAAATTCTGTAATCATTACTTCTCTCACACACAACAGCCCCTGTTTCCAGCACGATGACCCCGTTTTGGGGAATATGCTATTATGCCACTGGGTTACTGCAGGCCACTCTCGAAGGATCATTAAAGCCTGGTTGGCTCACTGAAGGATCATTGTTCACATTAGTCCTTTCAGCGGTAAACTTTGAGTCAGGCTGTCAGTGCAGCCAGGCTTGCCGAGGGTCTGGAGAAATTACTCCTCCAGCATCAATCAGAAGAGTGTCAATGCTTTTGTTTCAGGCAGGAAAGACTTCTGTTTCGTGCTGTAGCACCCAAACTGAACAGGACTCTTTCACATCCTCTCAAAGCTAGGGCTTGTTCCTTGTTTGCATGTGTCCAAGCCAGTGCTGCAGCTGCAGCTACATCCCTACTATAACCAAACCAAGGCCTCAATGCCCCCAGAACAGTGCTGAGGCAGCAGCCATAGCCAAGTTCTCTGCAGCTGCTATCAGGAAATAAATAGGTGAGGGCAGGCTGGAGTTTGTACTGATGTTATTTACCTTGGTCCTCACGCCTGCATGTGAGTGGGTTAGAGTTAACTGTGCCAGTAGTTCAATGTGTTAGCAACATCTTAGTGCAGCCAAATGTAAAATTCAGCTGGAAGGCTTTAATCCTGATGTGATCATGTGCAGACAGGAGGGTTTAAGGATCACAGGTGAGGCCAAGGGCCTTTTGGGTTGTGTTTTCGTAACTCTTGGACAGAGTAACTGGAACTACTCTCTGCACACTTTTCCTCATGGGAAAAATGTGTTTCACCAGTTGAGGCTTGTTTGAGGGAAGGAATTTTTTAGAGCATCAACCAGGTGCTTTGCCAGTAGCTTTCCTGGCAGATCTGTCTGTCTCATATACTGTGCTTTAGCGCAGATCTGAGGAGATGAAAATAGTAATCCAAACAAGGCAAAGGGGGCTGCAGACTTTGAACAGAACTGGTGTAGATCCATCACTTACCAGGACACCAGAATCTCTGTGTAGGCTTTGCCTTTTGCTGTGTTAACATCATACTGGTTGGTTCCTCACCTGGTGTTCCTGATGTTACAGCTTCTGTAGGCCTGGAGTACTGTCCCTCATAGAGTGGGTTGTGTTGGAAGGGACCTCAGAGATCATCTAGTTACAACCCCCAGCCATGGATAACGATGCCTCTCCCCAGACCAGGTTGTCTACAGACCCATCCAGCTTGGCCCTGAGCATTTCCTCACCCAGATGGCTATTTGAAAACCACTGCCTTAAATGGAATCCTACAGGTTAAAGCTGGATTGTGGCTTTTAGTTTAGTTTTTCTTTGGGAGAAAGAATAGCACAAAGGATATGGGTAAATCACCTCATGGCAGCAACCTTGGAAGAAATGTGCCTGCTGGGTTTGTGGCAAGATCTGTCAGCTGCAGCCATGTGCTGTCACCCTCCTTTCTGTACTCTCTCTGCATCTGTATCCTGAGACCATGCTCACTCCAGCGTGTGATCCTTCATTTCAGTATAAGAAAGGCAAGTATATGACCTACATGACCCCACTGGTCCGTTCTCCTAGCACCTATTCTTTCTTGTGTTGTACAGCCATAAATCACAACTCACAAACTGCCTCCAATGGCTTCAATTAGAAAAAGAGAATTTGTCAATATAAAATCTCTCTTTACAATAAGTATGGAAACATAATGCTCACGTGGGTAGCTCTCAGGGTGCTCTGTTAGTGCTAGTTAAAAGCTGCATAAAAAGCCTGGTTTACCCAAGCAAACAACAACCACACCCCAAAAAGGGAGCTGTGTGTAAAATTTGATTAATCTGCAGCTTCTTTTCTAAATGCAGGAAATTATTCTTCTTGGAATTCAGTTGGGCACTTAAATACAATTTCTCTTTTTACCTTTGTGGTGGTGGTGTTTTGGTAATGACAGTTAAGCTCAGCAAATTGTAATTGTATATCAGAGAATTTAACAATGGGACAGAAGAGGAATTTACAAAACATTTGGGTTTGTATCTTTAGTAAAATTTTCGTGGTTTTTTGTAGCATGTACAGTCTTATTTCAGTGTTGGTGTCACATGTCTTCTACACCATATGCTGTGTTGAGGTAGGGGATAACTTTAAACTTCATGTCATCTTCTCACAACCCCACCATCAGATTATTCTTGGGGGGTGTTTGAAGAGACTTATGAGAATCCACTTTTATCTCACTTGTGGGTGAGAACCAAGGAAATCTGATTTAGAAGGACTCTTCCAAGTCCTGGATGTGCTTGCTAATCGAGTAGTTCATAGGAATGTGGAGAGTTTTTCAAGACAGTGAACATTGGCTTTTGGACTCTGCTGTGCAAATCCTTGTCTAAAAATGTGCACTTAAATAAGACTGCGAAGAGGGAAAGGGCTATGAGTTGTAGTTAATGTTCCTTTCTGTAATAAGTAGAGTGTGATTATTGCTGAAGCATGAATTATTTATAGTGATGGCAGACTGCATTCCCCTAACATGTCTATTATGTTATAAAATTAGTCTAAAACAGTGTTTTAAATTATTTCCCAAACAGAAACCCTCTGCTTAATTTGCTCTGTCTTTTTCCTCCTACTCAGTGTAGCATAAATATTTTCCTTCTCCTGCATGGAGTGTACTAAATCCATCTTTTCCAGCACCACACAGTGTATTTAGTTGATGGTAAGGCTTGCTCCCATGCATAGTCACTGTTGTAAAGGACGTGGAGATGTGATGCTGGAGGACACAGGATAGTGGTGACAAGACAGTGCTGGGTTAATGGTTGGATTTGATGACCTTAAAGGTGTCTTCCAAAGAGATTCTGTGTGTAAGGTGAGTTCTGTTGTGATAAGACCACTGGCTTCTCTAAAGATCCATGAGGTTCTGTCAGAATTACTCTTCACGGAATTGTAGAATCATGTAGGTTGGAAAAGACCTTCAAGGTCATCAAATACAACCATTAACCCAGCTGAAAAAAAAATCACAAAAGATAACCCACACTATTTTCTTCTGTGTTGCTTTGCTCACTTAGAGGTTTTGGATGGCAGAATATTTGGATGGTGTTTCTTGTTGTCTGACTAATTTCTTGCTTGTTAATTGCCAGGGTTTTTCAGCTGTGTGAAGCATTCGCTTTGCCAAAAATTAATCATGTTCTGGAAACAGGAAACTATGGAATGAACTAGATACAATTAATGCTTTAAAGGTCATGGTTGTATTTATAGCAGTACAGAAATCCAGACGGTGAGGAGAGGTGGATGAATAATCATTTTCAATAGGTATTTAAACAGCCTGGCTCAGGTGACTTGTGTTTATCATGCAGGACAAAAAAAACCAATGTGTGGGACTCACACAGAGCAGTGGATCTTTATGAAGAGCTTCATTTTCAAGAAGAGTCATGAAAACTTGTTGAGCAGAGAACATTACTTGTAGACTGTATTTCATAAGTTTTCTTTAATTCTGTGTGCTCTTGCAATTTTTCTCTGGAAATACAAATTTTCAGCCTCTTGCTAGATTCTCTTCATCCTGTTTTGGAAAGAGAATATGTACAAAGGGCCAACGAAAAGGCAAAACTAGGCTCTGACCTCCTGAAGGACTGCGTAAGTTACTGATGAGAGATCAGGCAGTGGCTTCTCTGGCCTAGTCTTTTATCTCTAGTGGTGCCAAAGCAGATGGCCATGGAGAACATAGGTACAGGGTGAAGCACATCATGGCTTTTTTCCAGAATTCCCTCATCTCAGGAGATTGATGGCTGGGGCACTTCCTGAGCCAAAGATAGTGGATTTACTTGTAATGAGGTGGTGTCTTTGCACATAATATGTTTGTGGGAAGTGTGGAAAGTGTGGAACTGTTTGGAAATTAAATCCAGCAGCCCTTAGTGCAGCTATAGTAAACATTTAGACCATTACTTTTTAACCATATTTTTGAAAGCAGTGTCTGTGCCATTAAAAATCTCCAGACTGCTGTAGCTGCACTATTTCTGTTATCTTCTACAGGAGTGAGAAATAATGTGTCTGATCACCTGGAAAGAGCAACTAAACACACTCAGGTTTCTTGGAGAAATAAAAATAAACCCCCGGATTCCCTACAGGTGCTTTGGTCTGCATTTCCATCGTGTATTGTCATGCAAACATTAGATATAAAATATATGACATGCTGTACATCCAGGTAAGTGACACATAGTACATTGGACAGGAGACAGTGCTGGAAGAAGGAAGAAAGAGGGAAGTGTTAGAGTCTCTAGTGCTTTTCCTTCAGGAATGTAAGCAGTGAAGCACAGCTGGCAGTGTCCTACCAGAGCCAAAAAGGGGAGTCATGCATAATGCATCAGGCTTCATTAAGAACCATGCCAAAGAGTGATGCCATCCCCTTTCAGGTTTTCAGTCTGCAGTCATCTTTTGTTGCAATTCCGAAGCAGAAATGAAATAAGGGTTATTTTAAGCTTCATTCAGCCACTTTTTAGCATGTTTATTGGAGCATTTATTAAAGAAGAGAGAGGGTATAGACAGTTCTTTGGGTGAGTGTGTCCTATGGACCCATACAGTAGGAGAACAAGTTTTGAAATAGATGCTAATAAGCTTTTTTGGACATCCAATAACTCTGTCTTGTTCTTTTAGACAATCAAAGAGTGAAAACAAAATAAGGTTTGGCTGTGGATCTGTGGGAAAAGTTAGGAAGGAATTGTTGCTGGGTGATATGCCCAAGGAGATTAGCAACTTTCCCCAGCACAGTTCAATGTGGTGGTGTTATATAAAATGCTCAAAGCTGCTTGAATATCACTTAGGAGAACCTGTTATCTCAACCACATGTGTAACCCAATATCTGAATCTTGCTTCACTCCACTTTTGTACTGGATTTAGACTGGTGACTTGGGTCTGAGAAGCCACAGGCAGCTCCCTATAACACAAACTATCGTCATGATTGGATTTGACAGACAATATTGACCTCAGTAAAACTCATTAGCTGTTACGTGATTGTACAATTAACATGGTTCTGCATGCAGCACTGACAGAGAGGTTATTTACTGGCCTCATCCATGTTTTATCCATTAGCAGAATGTTGTTTTTAAGGCTGTTTACATTCTTGGAGGCAATGCGGAAGCTGCTGCTTGAAGAGGGTTAGAGGACATGGGAGTTTATGGGTTCTTTGTGAAATACCCTTGCAGCAAATGCTAATTTACATTATTCAAGTAACAGACAGCAGAGAACATTGTGCCTTGGCAAACTGAATCTACTCTGTTATATTTGACTAAAGAAATTTAAACTACCAAAAAAAAGTTCCCAGATCTTATCATGAGACAGTGAAGAAGTATGTGATTTTTTTTTTTTTTGTCCTACCCAAAAGCTCATGAAAAATTCTGAGGCTTTTAATTATTTTTTTTTCCCTTTTCCTTCTTTTCCTCATAAAGGTAGATGTCAGTTAATTGAACAAGTAGCAATTTGTGATCTCTCCTTAAAGCTGTCCTTGGAATGGTGTAAATCATTGTCCCATAGAACCATGAGGTTATAAACTTCAAAGGAGTCTCTAGAAGCCTTGAGGAGAAAGTTAGGAGAAAATTTCCAAAAGAGCTTCTCTCTCTTTCGTGGAACTGAAGACATGGGAAATGGTGTCAGTACAGCTGGAGTCTTTGCTTTGAACTGCTGGGCCAGCACCACCACAATGTGCCCAGTGGGAAGTTTCAAATCACTGCTGAGCTCCCAACTGAATCACAAAGGCTAGCTCTGTGTAAATTGTTACCACTGCTCCTTTGTTTTTCATTCCCGAGAACATTTTTTAATGATTCATCTACTTTTCCTTAGAATGAAATATTGCGCCAGGCCAAGGCTGTGGCGTGTTGTATTCCCGGAGCGCGTTATAGTGTCCAGGAATAGTTGTAGAAATGCAATGTGAAACCACTGGGGCAAATATAAATGACAAGTTCAACATCTTGTGGTCTTACAAAGCCAGAAATACATCCCACTGGTCGTCTTTCTTCTAAAATACAAGATATCTTACTAATTCTCAGTAGTTATTAGGCAGCAACTGCATCATTCTGTACTGGTCAGATATTTTCCTGTGGTGGATATTTTAATCCTGCATGAGGAAAGCTTAAAATCATATTTCATGCACAGCTGCTTTCAAAGAAAATTAAAACACTGGGAGTCACTGCATTTTTTTATTATTTATTTTAAAATAATTATGTGAACCTTTGCCATCATTTTTGAAGTTCACAATTCACCAGGTTGTTTTTTTTTCCAAGCTACTGATGACTGCAAAGTAGAGGATGTTTGTATCTTACGTTCTTTGGTGTGTGTCAGCAACCTCGTTTGTTTAGAAATTCAGCGAATACCTGTTACAGGTGGGCTTCTAAAATGTTTGGCTGCCATTCTGTGGGCGTTATCCAAAGAGAACCACATTGCTCAGGCTTCACTGAAGGAAGGGCATTTTGCCTTACTTGTGGATATGTAGAAAGGATAAAAAATTCTTGAAAGGAGTTTTTCATATCTTCTTGAACTGTTCTGAACCTTCCACTGCGCCATTGTGTACAACTTCCACCAGCGTGTCGACATTTCCGTAGCTGATGCTTATGAGCTCACCTAGACCCTGCCCATTCCTGCTTATTTTCTTCATTTAAACAGCTCTTGAATCTGCTTGCTAGTGTTCCACACGTGGGATGGGATTTTGTGTAGGTGAGCAGCACAGCTGAGTGTATTGACTGTCTATATTTTCAATTATTGCTTGTCAAACGTAGTATGTTTTTAATATGTAATCAATCCTGATAGAGCAAAAAGGGCCTTGAGAGCTCCCTCTTTAAAGCCGGAAAGCATAAATGTCATGTTCCTACATTATCCTGACATGGAGCAATGAAGTAAAGCTGTAGATGCTCCAACTGTGTTTGTGGTCGGATCTACAACTCTTAACAGTGACGTTGCTTTCTGTCAGGCTCATAATGATGAAAGCACAATATTGTGCGCTGACACTGTACAGACTTTAGGAATGTTCTAGAACATTTTCCTGCTGCTGTCTGTCTTGTGATGGGAATGTTTAGGGAAAGAGAACAGAAAACCTACTGACAGCCTGTCACTGAATTAATGATACGAGACCTTGCTGGTGAGTGAGGATGTCTTCTCCTCTACTCCTTCTTGCCAGGACTACCTGGTCATTCCATTCCATTGGAATTTTCTTCTTAGAAGTGTGATAGGGAATATTCATACTGCAGGTTTTTATACATTGGTATTTCATGCTTAAATGTGATCTGAAACCCATTAATCTCGTGATTGCTGCCAAGTTGCTCATGAGAATGGAAAACAGTATTTGTGGGACAGTTTTGGTCCTTTGTGAAGATCATGACTTCAGAAGGGTCACATACATTGGCCTTCATAAGAATTTTTTTTTTTCTTCATGACCAGAGAGAAGTACGAACTGCAGATGAGAAGTGTCATCTGTTAGAAAGCCAGCTTTTGGCGCTGCAGCTACAGGAGCATCATGTGTAATTGCCATTTTATTCCTGGTTTTGCAGGAGGTGTTGGTGGTTGTTCTAGAGTTTATAGTCAATGAAGCCTCAGTAATAGCTGTTATATGTAAATTAATTAAACTTTTTGAGCTGAAATGCCAGAATTTTCCAACTTTGCCATGGAAATGCCATGTCCAACTCTGAAATGTGTTATTTCACTTCTGCTGTGGTATTAGATTACATGGATTAGGCAGTATGTTACCTATGCAGTAGAGGATTTAGAATGGCTGATCCTGAATGGAATGTTAAGTATCTGAATGTGGGTTTTGGAAGTACAGGAGAAAAAACAATTGAGTGGTAGCGTTCTGTATGTCAAACAAAGCGCTTAACTCAGAAAGCAGCTGAAGATTGCAGAAGGTTTATGTAATAATGTACATGGACGTTAGCATTCCAGACACATAGATCTCTTAGGAACTTCCTCATCGTAGTGCTTTCTCCTTTATTCAGGCAACTCTGAACTTTCTCAAATATCCCCTGTGATTGCCAGTCACTGTCCATAGGTGAGACCAACCCTTCTCTCTTGATTGCTGCTCTGCTCAGCATCACTGCCACGTGTTGTGTAGCTGCTGGTTAGAAGCCTGAGATCTTGACATCCTGTACTCAGAGATGATCTGGTTTAGTTAGACACAAGTCATAACCTGCTGGCTATGCTTGCCTTGTGCCTTACCCCCCTTTAGGGGAATCTGTGCAATGAAGTGGAGAACAACTGAGGTTGTTCAGCCTGAAGAAGAAGATTCTGATGGAACCTTCCAGTAGCAACCTTCCAATCCCTGAAAGGGGGCTCTAAGAAGGCTGGGGAAGACTGTTCACAAAGGCAAGGAATGATAAGATGAGGGGTCATGGTTTGAAGCTAGAAAAGGGTAGATTTAGGTTAGACAGCAGGAAAAAGTTAATCTGAGAGTGGTGGATCCCTGGAAGAAGTTGTCAAGAGAGTTGATGGAGGCCCCATCCCTGCAGCCATTCCAGACCAGGCTGGATGTGGCTCTGGGCAATCTGGTCTAGTGAGAGACATCCCTGCATGTTGTAGGGAGCTTGTCTAGATGACCTTTGGAGAGCCCTCTCCAATCCTATGATTCCTTGAAAACAGGAGAGTGGAGTAGGTGACATGTCAGGACTTATGAGTTTGCTGATTTGGTTGTTCATTGTTTCTCTGGCCAAATCACTGTCAAGTATCTGCTTGTTTATTCCTGCACCCAAAGCACGAACAATTTTTCTGCAATATGTTTCTGTCCTGGTAGCTTAGTGTTCATCCACCTTCTTCTGTGCACAGGTTAGTTGTTATTGTATTTTCTTAACCTATCCGCTATAATTTGAAGACTTTGAAGCTCTTTAAAGAAGTTGGCCTCTTTAATCGCTTCTTTCTTGGCTTTCTTCTTGAGATGATTTGAGTTTTTATGTATATCTTAGTGGTTAAAACTACATTCACATTACACATGAAAGCTGGATCTGCCGCAGAGATTTTAAGTACAGGTTCTACTTAGAGGGTTTTATTTCCCTACAACTCAATACTAGAGAAACCGTTCAAATCCCAGATAAAAATGCTTGGGAGAGCAAAAAAGTACGTTGGAGATGAGGAATGCTCAGTGTTCCATGCCTGGAAATAGCTGCTGGCCATGATCTAGCAGATGAAGGTCATAGCAGATGTCCATGTCATTACTTTTCTATGTTATACCACAGAAATTTTCTGGTTGCTTTTATGGTTTTGTTGGCTTTTTCCTTAATGCGTGTGCACCAGTGCTCTTGCTCCCATCCATTAAAGGCATTTAAGTGCAAAGTCGTACATTGCACATGTTGAACTGTCTGTGGTTTAAAGAAAAAAAGAATCTATGTTTGCACTTTTAATGACCCAAAGTTTCATTCATCATCAAATTCTGTACTTAATCTGTTCTAGGATCTCTGCCATAATCTTATCGCTTTAATTATAGTCCCCAAAAATGCAAAAAATGTTATATAACTCTTTCTGAACTTGTTTGGGCTTCTTATAGACATGCTTATGTGGCAGGAAAAACATTGTGCAGTCCACAGTGGCACAGGGGAGAAGTCATGCAAGCAACAACCAGCATCTGGTTCTCCCAAAAGAAACTGCTAGAGATACAGCCTTGACAAGAAAATACATTGCGAACCATTCAATCCCAGAGAATAATTTTATCTGTACTTTTCCTATGACTGGAATGGAGAAAATTTGAATTTGTCAGACAGAAGTTATTGCGAAACTTCTTGTTTTTCTTACAGAGTCAGGTCCTAACAGATGAAAAATGTATGCCATAAAATTACTTACATCATCTTCTACCTGTAATTTAGAAAACTGTAATTTCCTTGCTTTTATATGGAACTAAAAAACCCTATGATATTTACATGTGTCATAAAAATTTGTGCCTGGAAGGGTTACCCAACCAGGACTGGAATAGAAATCAGATTTTGAAGGGTGTTTTGCACTTCCGTTAGAAGGGACCCACAATGCACATGTGGAATTGGTACACAGCTGTATGTGTTTGTGGATAAGCACCAGAGAATGTCCAAATCCAAGTGTTGCTTAAGCATTTTCACCCAAACAATCAGATTTATTGAAAAACAACACATATACATTGGACTAGATAATCCACTAGATAGCATGTGCCAAAGCTGCCTTTAAGTCATCACCGTTATCTGACTGTCACATTAGGTCATAGCTCTGTGACTTGTAGAGTTTCACACCTCTGTGTCCGGTGTAAAATCTGTTTTATGACCATCACCTATCCACAGAAGTTGATATGCTTCAATGTGTGTATTACTGGGTTTTACTAATGGATATCCAGATTTAGAGTTCTTGAGTGCTTTGTCTTTGAAGTCCCTGGATGGCAGATAAGAATCATCAGGGCATTTTGAGGAATTGGACCCATTTTGATTTGGATAATGAGGAGTTACTTGTGTAACTTCTTGGCCATGGCAGAATTTTACTTGAAGATCACAGTAAGAAAGTAATTGTTTTGTTTCCTTGTTGTCAGAGCTTTAAAGTCACCCATTTGTGGGTGGCAGTGAATGTCTACAGGACCAGTGACATCCCTGTAGCACTACCACAGTCTGTGAAATTAGCCCAGGTGCTTCCACAATTCTCCAGTTGCATTTCAGTTTGTGATCCTTCTTCCAGCAGTGGTGGTTGTCCATCCTAGAAGAGGCTCCATTCAATGAGACACCCTCTGTGTACCATTGGCAAGCTCCTCTAAAACAAAGTTTTAAGAATTTTACTTGGGCAAGGACTGCCAGGAGTTTGGCTGCTGTTCCCACGCTGCAAACTTGTCTTAATTTGTTATTAGAACATGTGTCCTTTATCTTCTCTGACCAGGGCTGTTTCTTACTGGGCAATCTATCAGTATTTTGAATTTGGTTTTGCTTGGAATGTATCAAAGTCAAGTGTAGTAGCAGTATTTGGGGAGGTCACTCGGGAGTTTTAATCTCTTGCCAACACCCACATCCCTTCCACCCCTACTCTTTTTTTTCTTTCTGTTTTTTGATAAGCCTAAAATCAATATTGCTGAGGTATCCAAGAATCTTTGGATGGAGGGAGGACAGTTTCTGAGTGTATGTCCTTACATGGCACTTACAATAGTGCCTGAGCTGAGCATTCCTCATCTCTGAGGCAGCATCATGATATTTTAGTTGCTTTTTTATTTCTTAGAAATAATTTTTTGCAATATTTTTAAATTGCTCAAACCCTCCGTTTTTCTGTTTAAAGGACAGTAAAGGATTCCAGCATGTGTAACTCAAAGTGTGCTGGCATACAAAGAATCTTATATAAAAAGTCAGTCTTCCTTTTCTGCCCAGGCACTTTTCTGTGCTAGTCAAGGCCTTCGTTACAGCACTAGCCCAGCTGGATGCTGCTTCCTCTGCATCAGTGAAGTTCAAGAAACCAGCTGCTGCTTTAAAGAAAACTGCATATTGTTATGTTCCCCTGTCCTCCCCGCAGCCAAGGTTAAGTGTGGCCCTTATCTGTTAGCATCTCCAGTGTAATGTGTGCCTAGATATTGTGGAGTGTGCCTGCAAGAATGGAAACCCAGACTTTACCAAGTTACCTGCTGCTAAGGCAAAAAAGATAGACAACAACTTGGCTCAATATTAGTAACTCAATTAATATTGAGTTGACTCAGTATTAGCCAGCCACCCCAAGATGGGTTTCCCTTCCTTCAGAGGATTTTTTTCCTATGCACAGATGTAGTTCAAGGTGAAGTTCTGCTTCTCTGGAAGTCATTAAGGACTTCTAGGAAGGTGTTTGGTTTAGTGCACTTTTGCTTCTTCCTCATTTTTAAAGAACTGGGACAAGTTTCTTCCTTCCCTGTATAAATCTCCAAGGTGCTGTATAAAATCTTACGAAATTTTTAATACAAGAATTTGCATGATGGCTCCCTAAAACCATTTAGTTTAGTGATTCATCCGCACGTAGAGTAGGAAGTGACGGGTGAAGAACGAATTATCTTCCTTGAAGAATTCTAGGAAAACAAGTAGCAGCCGACTCTTAAACAGATTTGATGACAGATGAGTTGTGTTATTGTCATCTTCTGCTTTGCCACATCATCATGTCCAGTCATTTCCCTTCCTGAAATGTAAAATTAATGGCTTGTCCCAGATCTTTCACTGGGTCATTTCTCTTGTAGAAATACATTCATGTGTGATGCTTAGGGTTTGGATCTCCAGATACGTGATTCATGGAGCTTACTGGGAAAAGAAGAAATGAACAGGACAATCTTACAACTTAGATTTATGTGCATTTCTTATTGCTGCAGTAATTTCAATACAAAAGTTTTCAAGAAATACTAATTTCCATGTTATTGTTTCTGATCTTTTTACGTAATTCCCTTTTTCTGGTGTAATCTTCTTTTATGAATTTTGAACAAGGCTTTTCTTTCTGTTTTGGAGTCGATGGGAGTGTGAAAGACTTTCTGAAAAGGTCAAAGTTTTAAACAGATTAGAAACAAGGAGGGAGGATTGATTTACTAGAGGCTTCTAGTTTTCTTACTCTGCATCCCAAGTAGGAATCGTGTCAGAGTATTTCTTGGAAGAAAGACATTCAAAAGAAATTTGAATTTCTGTGTTCTGTGAAGTCTCCAGCCTGATGTTTGTACATGAACAATAGCACCCAGTCCCAGTTCTCTCTTCTTGGGCAGTAGCCAGTGCAGTTAAACATGGTCCATCAGCTTCATGCCTGGTCTAAGTAATCACAGGCCATCAATCAACTGAAGTTGGACTAACTTATACTAGCCAGTAGGTGATTTTATTTTCTGTGGGATCACATTTCCAAAAGCTCTCTAAGAATTTAATACAATGCTGGAGTTTGGTTTGTAGAATCTTTCTACATCTTGTGACCTCAATTTCCTCAATCTTTCATGTTTTCTACTGTGGTGAAACCTAAATAAACTGGCACTGGAAGGGCACAGAAGCTGCAGAGAGCACAGTGCAACTCAGGACACTTCCATGGCCACCCTTGCCCAAAGGAGTGGTGTGTCAGCCTCTCGTCAGCCAAGAACTCTCTGGCAGAGGTCCAACAGCTTATTGTGTTGAGTGGAAAGAAGCACTTGGAAGCAACCAGTTCACTGCCCAGGATGTTAAATATTTTGTCAATGTTTGAGTAAGGTGTCAGGGCTGACTCCAAAGTGGAACAGCTTGCCCTGCTGGCTAACACAGGATTTAGCACATATGGAGGGCTCAGTGCTTACACCAGGTCCAACCTGTCTCACTGCATTTTAACCATCATATTTTCTAGTTCCTACATAATTAAAATTATCTGTTGTGGTTTGGAGGAGGTTTTCTCTCCAGTATTTAATTAAGGTAAGGCAGAATGGCATCTTGGGTTTGGTTTTGTTTCTGTCACAGAGCTGAGCAGGTTCAAAATCTCTGATGTGGTGGGGAGTGGACCCTCAGTGCTTGTTGCCTTTGTGGTTCATGGAGAAACCTCAGAGATTACATTTGGACTCTTCTTGTGACAAGTGGACTTAACCATAGTTTGGTGGCTTTCAGTGAGCTGTGGAGCATGATATTGTTGACACTGGGTCAAAACTAATTTATTTGCAATTTTTATGGTTTACTGATGTCAAGTTTGCAGAATTTAGAATGTGAAATTGTTTAGTGAAAACATGATTTCTGTCACTGCCGTCTTGGTTGGACTAAGGCTGCAAGGATGAGATGCACAAAGACAGCTGATGATTATGGCTCTGACTCCTCAGTAGCTTGTGCTAAACTGGGAATTCACCCCTAACAGTGCACCGATTTCAAAAACAGAAAGGACTCTAAGGTGAAAAGTGTGAAAGGTTCCACAGCAGCAGTAGATTGCTCCTGGTGTTAAAACGTTCGTCAGGCAGCACATAAAAATGGTGCTCCTCATGGAGTTACTGCTGGAATTAATAAGGGAATAATTAACTCTTGAAATGCTGCTAAAGGTTTATTTCTAGCAGAGTAATGAATTGAGCAGCAGGGGCAATCAGTGTAGGAAGAGAAGAGAATGGAAAGCAGAGCGTTTTCAGTCTTGCTCTAGCATCGTGTTTTTGTTTTACTTCCTGACGTGCAGCAGCTGAAATAATTTTATTGTTTGATTCCTGCTCACTGCAGACCTAGAAACATGTTTTGCTTGGCTTCAAAGTCAGAATGATTAAAAAAAAAAAGCCAAAACCACCTGATGGGGAAAAGGAAACCTTTTCTCCTAGAAGGCCTTTGAGGGTCTGAGTCAGTGTCAAGTTTATTTTTTTTTCCCCATGTACAGTGAGTGAAGGTAAAGATGATCTCATGTCACCAAAGCAAGATGCTGTGTGTTTCGAAAAATACTTCCAAAATAGAGCTCACGGTGCCTTTTTGTGGAATTACATTAGGATTTTCTTCTATCGTTTTCACTTTGCAGTATTCTCTTGGGAGGATAATTTAGTACAACCATAATGTTCCAGAACATCACGTGAATCTGCATAGAACTGCTGTCAACGTAAATATCTGTATTTTGACAGACTGAGGAGTGTTGTTTGGGTTTTTTTGACTTGAGGTTTTGTTGGGTTTTATTAATCTGCAGCTTGAAATCAACGTGTTTGTGTAGGTGGTCTACATCTCTACCTCTGTTTTCAGTATTTCAGTGTGATCAGAAACATAGAAGACCCAGAAAAAAACTGGTAGGACCCATTCCACAGCCAAATCTAGTCAGACTGACCCTTCAACTGATACGGAGTCTGTCACACCATCTGACTGGAGGCTTGGAACGATCCTGAACTTTCTTTACAACATGAATTCTGAAAGAAACTATTATCATAGAATCATAGAATCATTAGGGATTGGAAGGGACCTCCAGAGATCATCTAGTCCAATCCCCTTGCCGAAGCAGGACCACCTAGACCAAGTTGCACAGGAACATATCCAGGTGGTTTTTAAATGTCTCCAGAGAAGGAGACTCCACAACCCCCTGGGCAGCCCATTCCAACGCTCTGTAACCCTCACTGTGAAGAAGTTCCTTCTGATACTTATATGGAACCTCCTATGTTCCATCTTACACCCATTGCCCCTTTTCAAAAGCACAGATGTTGATCAGTGTAATTGTTTGTCTGTTTTTACATTTGCTCTGCATTGTTGCACATCGTCAGACGTCACCATTCAGCAATAGAACAGAGCCTTTTCCTCTGCAAATTCTTCTTCAGAGTTGCAAGCTCTGGGTCACAAGTGACCCCTGTTCACGCTTAGGTTTTTTCCAAATGCTAGAGTATTTTCATACATTAACATCAGTTCAAATTTTCGGAGCCAGGTGTGACTTGAAAGTCTGCTACAAGGCAATCTGCAGCCTCTCTTCCAAAATAAAATGAAATAATCATGTCCTTTGTATTTTATGCTCTTAAGCATCACTTCAGTCTCTCCTCGTGGTGCCTGTTATCACCTCCAGCATTGTTCCTTCAAAACATGAACCATCGTTCCTGCTGCTTTTTATGGCACCAGATGGCTGAACACTGTGTGGCAGTAAAAATACCAAGAATGTAGTGTAAATTGGATGTTTCCACCGTGTCATTTCTCTCCCTTGTACTTCAATGCACATTACGTTTTCTGTTTCACCTGCAATTAAACTTTCCTGACCTGGCTCCGTTCTGTCATCTCTCTTTAAGTATTTCTTAAGGAACATCTTTCCTTCCAGACTTCCAGAAAAAAAGCAGTACCATCTAAGCTGTTTCAGGGACTGTCAAAATAGGAACTTTACTGTATTTCGTGCACATCCACATTCCTTTTCCACTTTATCTTGCAGCACAAAACATTCTGCAGATTCCTGACGTACATCTTTCTTTCTTTTTTTCTTTTTTTATGGGCATTCTTCAGAGAAGTCAACTGCTGAGAGATTCTGGAATAATCTTTGATGTTGCAATTTTTAACCTTTAGCCAGCCAAAGAGGCAGATTTGTAGATAATTTAAACTGGCTATGGACACTAGATCATTTTGGCCTGTGTTTGCTATGTATCACAAGACTTTCCCTCCATGGGGAGATAGAAATGCATGGAGCAGCCAGCAGAAAACCTTAGTTTAGCGACCTCATTGATAAAATACTGTGTATTTGGGATACACCTTTTATTTCCTTGTACAAGTATGTGCTTATAGGACTGCTGAATTTGAGGATGCTGGTGCTCAGCTCAACCAGAAGTCTTGCACTGGGACAGTCTGTACCTAGTCTCCCTGTGTTGCTCCATGTGGTCATCCCGTACATGTCCTGCCCTATTACTTCTACCCAAACAGGAGACTCTGGGCATACATTCATTATTTTGAACTAAACCCATGTATTTGAATTTGTATTAACTGTGTTAAATGTTCTCTTTTGTAGCCTTTATTTACAATTATAACTTCATTCTCCCTTTTTGTTCTGGGTTGGTCGAGGTGGGCTTTTGTTCTGCGTGAGAATAAATCAAAGTGCGAGGCAGTGAGTTTGTGGGTGGAACACCGTTGTGTACAGGAGACACAAGAGAGCAAGTGAAGGTTAAGTTTCCCTCTCTGGCAGCTGCTCTCCAGCCGGGGAGGTTATCTGGTTTCTGCTTAGCAACACAGGCTGGACAGGGATTTGCTCAGAACATTTACCTAGGGTGGAAGCTCTGCTTGTAAGCTGCTCCTCAAACTGACCTCCATCTCCCTAGGACAGGGGAGTTCTGATGATGTGTTTTCATGGAGAGGTTTCAGCAAAAGCTCTGAAAATGTTGAGAAATTGTGATATATTATCACTATCTCATGAAATTGTTATGTTAATTTTTCCTAGAGCAGCCTAGGAGTGGGAAAGGAAGTGTAAGAGGAGATGGAGAGAGAACACAAGTTTAGTTTTGACCTTATACAAGATAACAAGTCTTTTAGCCTCTTCCTAAGTTGTAACAAGTGACAGAGTAAGAGGAAACAGCCTCAAGTTGTGTCAGGGGAGGTTTAAGTAGGTCCTGTGAAACAATTTCTTCTCCAAAAGAGTTGTCCGCTGCCAGTCCCCATCCCTTGGAAAAGCAGTGGAGATGTGGGTGAGGGACAGGGGTTATTGAGGACCTGGCAGTGCTGGGGGAGGGGTTGTGCTTGATGAACTTAATAAAAAATTTTGTGATTCTGAATAGCCTGATTCAGTGAAAATTTGATGTCCTCTCCAAATTAAGGATGCACTTCCAGTAGTGTAGATTAGCATCTTTCCTTCCATTGCTGCAGTCAGTTGCAGCCAACACAAGTGCACATCAAAGTTCCTCTTTTTTTTCGTGTTTCTGTAGTGTGCATCAGTATCTTAATGTGCCTGTCATGAAATAATCCCTGGAAGAAAAGAAGGGACCTGAAGAAAAAGCTGGAATTAGTTATTTCTGAGTGGAAACTTTTCTTCATTTACGTTTGAGCAACACACCATCTACTTTTGGTGTTAAAATTGTTTTTGAAAAATTAAAATTTTTCTTTCCATGTGAGTTGAGGCACAGTTGCTCACACCAATACCTTGTTTTAAGGAACTTGAAATCCTTAGCAAGGCTCTGTGAGTACAAAGACAACTGGTTTTTTACTATTGAAAACATTGTGTTCAAGTAAACTGTAGGCTTTCAGTTATTTCTGGTGTCTAAGGCATAAGTTTGTGAACTGATATTACAGTATCTCACATCAATTTTCCATCTGGATGATCGGAGAGCAGTAAAAGTCTCTTGTTGTGTTGTCAAGCTAGAACCAGCTGTTGTGGCTGCCTGATCCTTGTTTTTAAGTACGTGGGAACATTACTGAAAGGCTTCCCATAACAGAAGAGAGCAGCTTCTCTCGTAGGGAATAACATTACCTTGCAAAAGACTTCATTCATCTCTTCCTTTTGAATGGAGCATAGGGTTCCCTGTCCTCCCCCACTGCCAGTGTTCTTGAAGTATAAGTGTTCTGATGTCTTATCACTTAATCTCACAAAAAAGCTCTATAGAGGTTCTAAGGAACAAAAAGTTAGAAAATTCGGTCCTAAAAACAGTTTGGAGAATGTTTAATCGTGCTGTGGCCTGTGTAAAATGTTGAATGCAGACCAATGTGCTGATAGCTGACCCAGTGAATATTTGGTTTATTTTTCCCTTTGTGCAAAGTGAATGGGATGGTTATAATTTAAGGAGGTGTGAAGAACAAGCAAAGGAGCGCTCTGATGGGAACTTTAATTCTGACTGACTTCTGAATGAACATGAGGAAGGCACTACAGCTACATACAGGGATATTATGAGCTCCAAATAAGAGGTTTGTACTGAGGAACTGGTAAAAACCCCTATTTAATGCTCATACTCATGTTCCTACATTTTCTCTTCAGAAACGAGTTGTTAAGGAAGGACCTATCTTGTCATCCACTCCTCTTTTTTTGCTTAGAAAAAACCAGTATTTTAAAAGTGGTGAGGACTACCTGGTAGCAACTGTTGCTGTAGCACAGAGCACCAAAAATTGAATGTCTCAGCAGTACATACAGAATTGGCCCTGCTGCAGTGCAGTTCAGGGCACATTCCCACATTGCCAAGGAAAGATGTTTGAAAGCTTCTGGGGAATTCTTCTGAATGCCCTAATGTCCATATCCAGCTAGCCAAGTTAACTCACAGCGCATCACAGCAAATATTTGAGTAACTTCCTGTTCCCTTCTCTGTTGCTTCCTTTCCTTCTGCAGTATCTACAAGTCATGGGTAAGTGCAACTTTGAGCTGAAAGAAGGTCAGTGGGTTGCATCTCTTCAGACCAAAATCACTGTTGCAATGTATTGTGATGGTGTATAAAGACTTGCCCACGCAGATAATTACTTCTGGTTGCTTTTTTTTCTGCAAACAGAGGATTACGCAGAATATTGTTGCTGGACAAGTATTTGTCTCCTCATTTTCATTGTCTTCCTTAAGTGGGTTCCTTTATTTCTGATACCACTAGCTGCATTCCCCCAGCATTCTCTGCTTCCTGGGGTAGCATCTGCATTTCCTTGTGCTCAAAAATAGAAACTGGATACCCAAGCAGCATCAGAAAACAGGAAATATAAACACAGGAAAGGTTCCAGAACTAGCCCAAAGGCTGAGGAGTCTCCTAGGACATGTCGAAGCTTCTTGTAAGAACATAAACTGGTTAAAAGTTGTTCTTAGAGTATTGAAGTGCCTTCAAAAACTGTATAGTTAGTTCTAATAGGAAGAGAGTGTTTCTATTTTTCCTGTAAGAACCAGAACAAGGACTATTAATAGCTGCCTGCACATTGTAATGTTTTCTGCATAATGATGTTTTGCAGCCTTCATATAATCTTCTGCCATGTGCATCAGGCCATTAAATGAGAGCTCTTTAAAATTATCTTCCCAAAACAGCCCTTTTTCCCCCAAAACGACACTAGAAAAGGAGATCACAGAATTTCCCAAGAGCTGTTTTACACTGCTTATCTGTCATCAAATGAAGGTATTAGGGAAATAGCCTGAGAAACTTTTCCTACTTGATACCCCTTTTGAAGTGGCTGGAACTGCAAAACCTTCCATTTCTACAGAGGATTTATGTTGTGTTTTGCCCTGTGTTATAGGAGCTGGCACACCTTGCGCCTCCTTGCTTTTGGGGCTGCTTGGGTTTTCAAGGAGCAGCAAGTCCTCCCCTGAGCTCTTCATGGCTACCAACACTGTGGCTCTTCCAGGATAGTTTGGGGTTAAAGATTTTCCCAAAGTTAGAAGTGGGTTTTTTTTCAGTTCATTTCTAAGGTTAGGTGTTGGGGGTTGAGGTGGTGAAGTGGCAACACGTATTGGTAGGTTTGCACCTGCACTGGATACCTTGAGCTATCAAATTGATGTATTACAGTGTTAACGATTTAATGGTGATCTAAACCCTGTGTGAGCTAGGACTCCTTGTCCCATGAATATAGTGTCAGAACGTTCTGTTGCAGATTTCACATGTGGACCAGGTGTAATATCGATTGGCAACCGAATAGATCCAAACCCAAAATTGTAATTTCTTTAAATGAGAAGAAGTTAAAAAAATTAAAATGTTTCCCTGACATGATATTTTAGGGTTATCATTTTAGGGAATATTTTATATAATTTTATTATAATTTTTTAGGTAATATTTTAGGGATAGTATTTTAGTCTACTCAAGAAACTTAAGTAGAGCCTGAGCATTACATCATCTTATCAGTAGGTAAAATGCAGATGTGTGGAAGGCAGGCTGGCAGCTCCCTACTTTCTGTTGAATTACTGCAAACCTTGTATTTCTTTTAAAAAAAACCCCAACAGGACTAATGGAATTTTGAACTGAATTTTCTTTCTACTTGCCCTAGTATGAGCCTGATATGCCACCTCATCCAATGTGTAGTGAATTTGCTCCAGAGAGTAATCTGGAAGAATTCATTATCTGAAAACCCAGTAGGGAGGCTGTGTTCAAACATCAGGTGTTTGTAAATTATACAAGGAAAAGCTCTGTGAAAGGGGTGGTCTGTTGCTCTGACATGTATATGATGATTAGTTGAGATTCTAGGGTACAGATTTTATTCCTGTCCATACTTTATCACATTTCATAAATTATGGTATAGATGAAGGTCTCTACACTTCAGAAGTAAGTTGTCTGGACACAGTAGTCTGGGATTAGATCCTCTGAATAATTGAAACAGCTGACTGAAAGTCTCTAGAGCTGTCAGTGCTGAGGGGATGAGTGGCTGGAGAACAAACATTGTGAATGTGAGCTGGGGCTGGTTAGTCTGCGTAAAAAGAGGCTTAAGGGAGACCTTCTTACTGTCTGCAACTGCCTGAAAGTACGTTGAAGAGAGATGGAGGTTGGTCTCTTCTCACAAGTAACAAGTGATAGGACAAGAGGAAATGGCCTCAAGTTGCTCCAGGTGAAGTTTAGGTTGGTCATTAGGAAAAAACACCTTTTCATGGCAAAGGTCATCTGGCCTTGGAACAGACTGCCCAGGGACAATTATTCGTGTCTCAAGGAGTACCATTAAAACAGTTTTTAGGAGTTTCAGAGTGGGTTTTTTATCCCACAGGCTCTTGATTAGGACATTTGGGGTCTTCAATAACAGCACAGTTCTCCAGCACACAAGACAAGCAGAGTCTTCTGCAATCTTTTGTGAGACAAATCGGATCCACTCACACAGGGCTGTTCAGGTGTGTGGTTAGACTGCTGGTTCACAGTGCCCATGGACTGCCCTGAAGAGTTCCCCCTCAGGTCAGTGTGTCTTGCCTGGCAGTGGATCCTTATACTTGAGAGAAGTTAGGTGACACTGCCAGGTTTGTTTTAGTCAGCACTGTGTGATTTTTTGACTCTCTCCTGTCTCTTTGAGGTCAGTGTTTTTTCAAGGACAAAAAGTTAGATTTGAAATGTGAACCTAAGCAACAAATCCCTATTATTGTAATAGTCTCAAGCTTGAGAGAAAGCCGAAGTGTCTGATGATACTGACAACTCATTACAAACTCTGAACATGCGCAGGTTTTGTGAAGTGGAAGAAGAGGAAGATCCCATGTGAAATTTTAAGATAGCAGTTTCTACAGACAAGACATTTATTCCAAGAACTATGGGATTCATAGAAACTGTTCCCTTCTTATTTTGAACTCTGTGAGAGCCTCAGTACAAAACAGGAAAAACAACACAATTAGCCTCGAGTATAAACAGTGAAATCGGAGACAGATAATGTGTTGTAGTGTCCTGTTGTAAACTATTACTATAAACTTGAAAAAGTAGAATCCAACAAGCAATGAGAGAGCTTTTCATTGATGTCTTTAATGTTGTACCTGCTTTTCCTTGTTTTTATATTTATTTCTCCCAGTGTGGGGATTGTGGAAGACGAATCCACCATCTTCATTACTCCTGTGCTCAGGGTGATGGACTTTGGGTGTAGGTTTGTGCGTGGCATGCCTGTGCAGCTTCCATCAGAAGCAGGAAATGTTTATTCAAGTTCTGCGGGGTGGGACAGCTGCTATAGTTTGAGGTAATTTTAAACAAACTGTTGGAGTATCCTGTTTAAATAGAGTTAAGTAACCACAGTTGCATATGAGTTGGAAAAGATCATCTTACAGAGCATACCAAGGCGATCTCTTTATCTAGCTTGTGGGCAGTAAAAGTTGTATCTTTGACTTGTTTTGCAACTGAGTTTGGTGGCTAAACATACCCCATTATGTAACAGCACTCTGCTAGACTGTGAACTGCTAGGCATTTAAAATTTACCTGTATTTAATCCACAGATTAGTTTCCTCAGTACTTGCAGAAGCCTCTGGAGAAACCCAATTCATATACATAACTTTCTGAATCACAGAGTGTCTTTGGTTGGAAGAGACTTTTAAGATGATCAAGTCCAACCTTCAAGCTATCACTGCCAGGTCACTACAAAATCATGACCCTCAACACCAGATCCACGTGTTGGGATGGCTACTGCACCTCTGTCCTGGGAAGCCTGTTCCAATGCCCAACAACCCTTTTGGTAAATAAATTTTTCCTAACATCCAGCCTGAACCTCTCCAGGTATAGCATGCAACCATTTCCTCTGGTCTTGTCACTTGCCAGCAAGGGGGAAGAGGCTGAACTTCTCCTTGCTCCAACCTCCTGCTAGGTAGTTGTAAAGTGTGAGATCTCAGCCTCCTTTTCTCAGCCTAACAATAAAAAACTTACTGTAGGGAAGAATTTGTTCTCAGCCAATTACAAGGAAACATAAACTAAGGAGAAAATTGGCAGTTGGAATAAGCTGGTAAGATTTATCAGTTGAAAAATCTTACTTGAGTCCATGGTTTGATGCCTTTCCTCAGTTCTCCGCTTTTAAGCGTTGTAAGAGTTGAACTGTGAAACAGAAGGCTGTCATTAAAAAATTTGTTGGTGTAGCATGGATACTCATCTCAGTTTTGAAATTGAGTGTTTCAAACTCAGGTTTGAAACAGAGTACTAATTTATTTTTGGTTTGGAATATTTCCATATTGGATCTGTGCTGAACTGCCTGTTGGGTCCCCCAGCTGGCAGGACTTGTTTGAAAGGAAAGAAAGAACAACAGTTTCTATTCCTCAGATTGCAGACATAATTGTGCTTGGCCCTGTGTCTATCAATGGATCATCTTTAAGCTGCAGTCTACTGCTAATGAGATTTTAATTGGAAAACAAACAAAGGACAGACAGGTTAATGACTGATAACAGCCATTATTTTAAAAAAATTCCTTTAAGGGCTACACAATAATTAACTGTAAACAATACATCAAAGTCTTTCCGTGTCTGAGCTTTCATGCAGGGCTTACGCAGAAGCTTGTTCCTCAACAATGGTGTTATTCCACATCTAAACAACTATCAGACTGTACAGTGTCAGTGGTTAAATCAAACTGATTGGCAAGATTAGCTGGTCTTACTAGTAGGAAGGTCTTGATCATTAATCACACCTCCACGATGAGGAGCTGGATTGAGTCTGTTATGTCTGGAGTTTATCACTAATGATGTTTCAGGAAAATTTTCCTCTTTCTTCAATTTAAAACATTAAAATTATGCTAAAAGAAATAGAAGATAGGAGCTCTGTTGGGTGGAACTCACCTAAAACCAAGCCAGTAGAAATTGATGGGGAACTAACGTAATTTATAGGCTAATGGTAAGAAAAATGTGTAAATAACGCTAAGAATCAGTGATCTGGTTTGGAGGAAAGGTTATGATAATAATCAGAATAAAGAGTAAAGGGTTATTTAGAAGGCTACACAGTGAATCTCAACTTTGTTTTGACTTCTAGCCTGTTTACATCATGTCCACTTTGCCTTTAAAATCTCTTACCTGTGCTCTCTGCTCTGTTTTCCTTTCCATTTGTTATTTTAAGTGTTCTCACTCACCCATACCTTCTGAGAAATTCAAGGAAAGCAGGTGTGATTAAGGCCTAAAATAAACCCTGTAAAAGAAACTGATTACTTCAGAAAACATCTTAGCTTACCCTGCAGTGCTTTTCTTTTTGCTTCATAGATGCCAAGAGAGGATTACTCTATAATGTCTTTGTTTGCGATTTTGCCTTTTATTTCCATTTATGTAATTAAAGAGTTCCCAGGAGTGCTTTACATTTATTTCCTTCATCAAAACATACTTCTCAAATGTTATGAATGCTGTCCAAACCCAACCCCCATTCAATTTTCTGTTGGAACACCATCAGTGATGATGTCCTACCTTGTATCTCATCTTTAACCAAGTAAACACTGTTGTGTGTACAATTCTTCAGAGCATTCGCGTATGTTCTCTCACTTTGCTGTTTGAATATATGCTGGTGGTACATGTGGCATAATCGGGTTTAATACAGTCATTTCACAAGGCCTGTCTGAGGATGAAATCCCCTCTGCATGGAAGCCAGAGGCCTCATAGGGTCATTCTGTGTTTCTGTGACAAAGGAAATAGTCTGAGAATTAGGACCCTGGATTTTGATCACTGAACTTTCTTTCCCCTTACATCAAAGGTTAAGTTGCAAAAACTCCAAGTAGTGTGTCCATTGTCACTGAAATTGTGGCAATCAGGCGGAAAATGGATTTACCAATTTCGATGCATAGTCGTAAAATGTTCTCTCTGGTCTTGCATCCTCTTTCCCTGTGAATTTGAGTCTCCCAGGTGAGAGCAGATTTAAGAAAGGAGTTTTCATGGGGACTGAACGTATCATCAAAACAGATGGTACCTTCTAATGTTAGAACTCTGGCCTGCTGTGTGTGTTGTCTATCTGATTGTTTACCCGCATTTGTGGCTAAGGATTAATACTTCCTTCTCTCAAAATCAAACCCTTTCCCATTCCCACTGTAAACAGAGAACAGAACTCCAAACTGGGGTTTTATTTT
Organism: Rhinopomastus cyanomelas; assembly: GCA_013400115.1. Classification (NCBI taxonomy): domain Eukaryota; kingdom Metazoa; phylum Chordata; class Aves; order Bucerotiformes; family Rhinopomastidae; genus Rhinopomastus; species Rhinopomastus cyanomelas. Next base: position 250,731 of record VXBP01002538.1, read on the forward strand.
AAAAGCAGGACTGTAATTCTCCTCAGTTCCAGAGAGAAATAGGAGGCCACACAAGAATGAAATATTGCAGGAAGAGCCACAGCATGGGTCTGAAGCCACTTTTTTGAGTGGATGACATGGCCCAAAGCTCTGATGCTGTTCTCTAGTAGGTTTTCCTTAGCAAAGAAGGATAAGAAAGGCATTCGAAGATGCACCAAAGCTGGTAGCAGTGTTTTACCAGGAACACCAGTCCACCAAAACCTTTCCTGGAGTGATTCAAGAGTTGTGTAGAGAGTGCTTAGGATATGGTTTAGTCAAGGACTCGTCAGCATTGGGATGATGGTTGAACTTGATCATCTTGAAGGTCTTTTCAATTGCTTTGAATCTGTGATTCAATTTGATCCCTTCTGGCAGTTTCTGTGTTCCCAAGATACAGGAGGGAAAATCACAAGGATTTTTTTCTGCATCCTCTTTCTGTAATCAGCAAAAAGTCTGCCAAACATTTCTAGTCTCCTCCAGGAAACATCCCTGATAAGGGTAACATTTAGGTGTTTAATGAGCAGGATTAATGTATCAACTTAAGTTTAAGGATATTTTTAAATGCTATGCTGTGATTCTGAACCGTAGAGTAGGTGGTTAAAGACAAATATATCTATGAATGTCTGGACTCGTATATATAAACTGTGTAATCTGTGGGCTTGAATTCACTCTTGAAAGGTTAATGAACTCCCATCTTCACTTGTTTTTGCTTGTCAAAGCAATATCGCATCTTGTCTCCTTTGTTTCAGCGCAGCACACGAACCAAAGCCAAACTGCAAACCACAAGTGAACAGACGAAGAGTTGATCATTTAAGGGCTGCTCATGTAGATTATATTACTAAAAGCATGCTATAAATTATAAAAATTGCACGCGTGCCATTTCTTTACTCTTGCCTACCTTTGCATTGCCAGTTTAGAAGTGGTTCAAAATGCCAAGCACAGACTTATTTTACTGATGTTCTCAGTTGTAGGTACTTCACAGAGTGCTTAAATTTTGGGTTGGTTTTTTTTTTTTTGAAACACATCAAACACACCAAAATGGGGTGATTGCCTGAGAATCTTGATTGGTCTCCTCAAGTAAAATTCATTTCTAGTTCTCCTTCATGGAAACAGGTTTGAAAACTTGAACTTTGAGGTGGTAATCATCAGAGGAAAATAAAAAGAACCTGAAATGTGTTTTGATAGCATAATTAGGTTTCATTATGTTGTGAGAGTTTGAGGCAATTTAAAGAATTGTATGTAAGGGTTTGAGTTGGTAGTAGTAGTTTCTGTGGTTTAACACTTCTAGTTCATTTTTGTGTAACTGGGGAAATCCACTTTGCAGACAAAGTAACTGGTAAGAGATAGGAGAACACTAAGAAATCTGATGTTGGCAAACCGGCCCTTTGGTAGCTGTTGTAATTGACTTTCTCTTTGTTGGTTCTGAAAGAAATGTCATAGTTTAAGCATCTAAACTTGATTATAATTCTGTACATATTTGACGTGTAGAGATTTGTGTCATTTTGCAAACAAAAGTTTGGAGACTTTTGTCTTGTTTTCTTTAGGTTTGAGGGAGTTTTGGTTGCCAGCTTTTCCTCTTCCAGAACTGTAGCTTTTTTTCTTTAACTTGTTGCCATAAATGCTCCAGAGTAGCTTCAAGTGTGACTAAAAGGAATTAGCTAAATAACACTGTTTAATTAATTGCAGGACCGCCTCTTTTTCGTCATGGAGTATGTAAATGGAGGAGATCTAATGTTTCAAATCCAGCGCTCACGCAAATTCGACGAACCTCGATCCCGCTTTTACGCAGCAGAGGTCACATCAGCACTCATGTTTCTCCACCAACACGGCGTCATCTACAGGTACCTTTTTTTCTCCGTCCCAAAAAATCAAGTCTTCTTGAGGCTCAGGGCTGGTTTTGGCTGAAATCCTCTTGTCTCTTAGCAACCAGATTTAGATTAGTTGTTTGTTCCAATTTGCTTACATAGAAGTTTTTTTTTTCCTTTTTGGCTGTTTATCGTTGCAAATGTTCACATCTGAATAGCCTCCGCAGCAGCCGCCAGCTCCATGTGCCAGCTCTGTCCTATAGCCCAAATAAAGTGGGTTTTGGAAAGTGCTTGGCATGGCGTGACCCCGAGCTGACCTCACTGCGCATCACTGCAATCTCTTCGCTTTCCTCTCTGTGCCATACGTTTCCTCCCGCTTTCCAACTCCTTGCCACTTCCTGCGTTTGTTTGTCCTGGTTGTCGCCGCTGCGAGACAGTCGGGATGGTCATTTGTGATGCTTTGCTCATGCCCCTTCCTCTTGAAGATTTAGTCACCAGCAGGAAGTGGCTCTTTGCAGACACAAGTTCTGATTTGCTTGCAAGTGCCCCACATCTATTTGAACCTCCGCCCTCCCCGAAGCCTCTAATCTTCAATACCCAGGCACACACACAAAAATCGTGCAGATTGGTGCATGTTTAGGGAGAGGCTCTTACCATTAAAAGTTAGGAATCACTTTTAAAAATTAATAACTCTGGTGTTAATGTGTTTATTAATTAATTTGTCTGGTCATTTCACCCTTCCTCTCTCTTTTTTTTTTTTTTTTTTTTGTTTTATTTATTTCATTTTTTATTTTTAGTCATCTCAGGGACAGTCTTGGGTATTTTGAGCAGAAACAAGATGAGGATATTTAAAAGTCATGTAGGTTTGGGGCTTAGGGACATAGTGTGGCAGTGGCCTTGGGACACTGGGCTAATAATTGGACTCAATGGTCTTGAAGGTCTTTTCCAACCTAAATTATTCTGTGGAATTTGTCACATCCCTTGATTCATCTCAAGGCTGGTCTTAAGAACATTGAAAAAGGACAGAAGTGAATTTTAACTGTTGTTTATCTGAGTGGTAACTTCCATCAGAGGCCATTGGCTTTCCCAACAGTTTGGATTCACAGAATCACAGTATTATTGAGGCTGGAAAAGACCTCTGAGCTCATCAAGCCCAGCCTATGACCTAACATCACCACATCCAGTCCTTCCTTAAACACCTCCAGGGATGGTGATTCCACCACTGCCCCAGGCAATCTAGTCCAATGTCTGATCACGCTTTCCATGAGGAAATGCTTCCTTACATCCAACCTAAACCTCCCCTGGTGCAGCTTCAGGCCCTGCCCTCTCATCCTGTCACTAATTGCCTGGGAGAAGAGCCTGATCCCCACTGACTACAACTTCCCTTCAGATAGTTGTGTTAAGGTGCCACGTAAGTTTACTCTTCTCCAGGCTAAACAGCCCCAGCTCCCTCAGCTTCTCCTCATAAGACTTTCCCTCCAGTCCCTTCTCCAGCATCACTGATCCTCTGGACCTGCTCCAGCACCTCAACATCTTTCTTGAAGTGAAACTGCCCCCAGTACTCCAGGTGAGGCCTCCCCAGTTCCCAGTACAGGGGGAGAATTACACCCCTAGTCCTGCTGGCCACACTGTTCCTGATACAAGCCAGGATGCCATTAGCCTTTTGTGCCACCTGGGCACTTTGCTGGCTCCTATTCAGCCAGGCTGCTCTCCAGCCACTCATCCCCAAGTCTGTAGCTGCAGAGGGTTACTGTGGCCAAGGTGTAGGACCACCCTGCCCTTGGGGCCCTGTTAAACCTCATCCCATTGGCCTCTACCCATTGACCCGGCCTGTCCAGATCTCTCTGCAACATCTTTCTACCCTCCAACAGATGGACACTTCTCCCCAGCCTGGTGTCATCCACAAATTTACTAAAGGTAGACTCAACCATCTCATCCAGGGCATCAGTAAAGGTGTTGGATAGGACAGAGCCCAGTACTGACTTCTCAGAAAAGGACTCTCCTCCGCAGACATGTAGCAAAGAGCAGAATGTGGCATCTTCTGAAGTGAATTGATCCCTGTGGAAATGGTCTTTTAGCCAAAATTCCAGTTGTCTTTAGAGGCTATTTTTGTTGGTTGCAACTCTGAATCTCCATCTTTTATTAGCACTGCTGGGATGTTTGCTTACTGGGTTGGACCCACTTGTATTTTTATGAAGATTATGTTTGCTTCCAAGTGCTGAAGGTCCTGAACATCTCTTACCTTTGCTTCCCATAGCACATTTTCTATTTGTTGCCTGTATTTGTTTCCAGAGCTGTGGATTTGTACAGTTAGTTGGATGTTGCAAGTTCAGAAATTCTAAGCATGCATTGTAAGGGAAACACATAAGACTGATCCTTCAAAAAGAGAAGGATTTTGAGCATTTATTTCTCTTCCTTCGATATGCCTTCTCTCATTTCTCCACTCTTTCTCTGCTCTCACTCTTTTCTTTCACCTCTTCTGTGAAGCTTCTGCTGTGGGTTGGCTCCAACCTGCATTTAACTGCCTCACATTCTTGAGTTCTTTCTATGGCTTTTCATCTTTTGATCCCAAGAGGAATCTCATTCTGATGATATAACACTTTGTCACTTAAACTTTGCAAGATACTCTCAGCTTCTTGTTCCACAGCTGTTTGCTGACATGTCAAACAATCACAGAACAGAACATTAGGGATTGGAAAGAACCTCTAAAGATCACCTAGTCCAATCCCCCTGCCACAGCAGGATCACCTAGATCAAGTCACACAGGAACACATCCAGGTGGGTCTTAAACGTCTCCAGTGAAGGAGACTCCACAACCTCCCTGGGCAGCCTGTTCCAGTGCTCCGTCACCCTCACTGTGGAGAAGTTCCTTCTCATATTTATGTGGAACGTTCTGTGTTCCAGCTTATACCCATTGCCCCTCGTCGTATCATAGAGGACATTGAGAAAAGCCAGGCTTCATCCTCCTGACACCCACCCTTCACATATTTATAAACATTAATGAGGTCATCTCTCAGTCTCCCTTTTTTCCAAGCTAGAGACACTCAGCTCCCTCAGCCTTTCCTCATCAGGGAGACGTCCCACTCCATTCATCGTCTTTGTGGCTCTGCGTTGGACTCTCTCAAGCAGTTCTGTGTTCCTTCTTGAACTGAGGAGCCCACAACTGGACACAATATTCTAGATGCAGTCTCATTGGGGCAGAGTAGAGGAGGAGGAGGAGAATCTCTCTCGATCTGCTAACCACCCCCTTTTTGATCCACCCCAGGATGCCATTTNACCTCAGTCTGACTGCAAGGATACTGTGGGAGACTGCATCAAATGCTTTACTGAAGTCAAGATAGACCACATCCACTGCTCTGCCATCATCTATCCACCTGATTATGCCCTCATAAAAGGCTATCAGGTTGGTCAAGAATGACTTCCCTTTGGTGAAGCCATGCTGACTGTCTCTAATGACCCTCCTGTCCTTGATGTGCCTGGAGACAGCTTCTAGAACAAATTGTTCCATCACCTTTCCTGGGATGGAGGTGAGGCTGGGCAGTCTATAGTTGCTTGAGTCCTTCTTGTTACCCTTTTTGAAGATTGGAGTGGTATTTGCTATCCTGCAGTCCCCAGGCACCTCTCCTGATCTCTGTGACTTAGCAAAGATGATGGAGAGTGGCCTAGGAATGACTTCTGCTGTCTCCCTTAGCACTTGCAGGTGCATCCCATCATGTTTTTGGCATTGCTACTAGAAAATGCTGAAATCATAAATGGTGTGTTATAGTTGGTGTGTTATCAAGAGAGGCAAAAGAAGAGAAGTAACTTGAGTTGCAGAATGAAAACAGAAAGTAAAAATAGCAACAGGAAGAACATCAGGAACAGATCTAATTGTCTTTTGCTTTGACACAGGCTTTTGGATCTGTATGTAGTTATTTTTCCAACTGGGGGATACTAGGAGCTTCAACAATTCATGACATCTATGTCCTGGTTACTTGGTAAAATACAAGGAGAAAGAAGAAATTAGAGACTGTCTTAAAAGAATTAATCGTAAGAAAATGCCACAATTAGTTCATCGTAATGACCTTTGTTGACCTAGAATGCACTTGTTGGTGTCCAATGTATGTTAGAGTAGCTGTCTTGCAAAGAACAGTTTCAGCCTGATTATTCCACACCTCATTGCATCACTTAATACACTGTTAAAAATGTTTGGGGATCAAGTCACTCCTCTGCATCTCCAAAGCTAGTAAACAAGGAAAGAGAAAAAAAAGGGGGAAAAAAGAAATTATTTTTGCTCCTGAATAACTACCAGTCATAGCTACCTAACATACTTTCAGATATTTTAATAAAGAATACTTGCCTCCTGTGTAATTATATCTCTAGAAAAAACACTGTGGTGTGAAATTAATGGTTCTTCTCCCAACTGGGAAATGCTGCTAGTGTGGGCAATACTTCAAGGCAAGTGGGGAATACATAATAATGTTTGATGGAAATGCAGGTTTCAAAATAGCTGCTATACCTTCTGATCTTTTTCCAGCCACACATGTGGAAGTATATGGAACGGAGTTGTATTTTTGGAAGCAAATAACTAGCTTTAGCTCATGCTTTGGCTTGTTGGGTAGTTTTTTAGAAGGTGCTGTGATGCTACTAAAGTATCATCTTTTATAATAAGTTGTTTATCCTCATGTCCCCTGAAGTTCAAAGGAAAGCAAGCAATAAAAATATTGGGTAATAAAAATTATTCTGCAAGTTCACAGCTTTGAAACTGGCCCAGCACTTGGTCCCAAACTTGTCCAATTCACCGTGTGCTCTCTGCAATTAGAATCATAGAATCATTGAGAGTGGAAGAGACCTCCAAGTTCATCAAGTCCAACTTTCCACCCAGTGCCACCATGGCCACTGAACCATGTTCCCAGATGTTACATGTACATATTTTTTTAATTACATAGCTTTCTTTTGTTTATGGACTTTATGTTGTAAGCATAAATGAACCTCACAATTTTTCTGTCATTAGTAAATGCACCTCATTTGGTAGATGAGCTTCAGGATAGTTTTTGGCATGATATTTTTTAAGGGTATTGCATTACCGTTGTTGTGTCAAAAATATTTCAACAGCTTAATAAAAATATTTGAGGAATCCCTGTCACCTTCCCGCTCATCTGGCATTCATGCACCAGGCTGGGGCCTGATACTACAAGTAAGCAGCTGTTGCTGTATGTGTTACACAATTTCAGCACTTTGGGAAAAAAACATCACCAAGCTTCAGAAAATAAGGGCTGTCTGTCATTCTCATTTTGCTTCTGAGCTGAGCTGGACTTGGAACTCAGAGTGGTGAGGGGCTGTGGACTATGTACACTGTCACCTGTCCCTGGAGTATGGTAGATTTAAAGTCAGTCATCATCAACTTAATAGAAATTCTTATAGCGGAAAGATGCACCCAGCTAAGTGTTACAAAACTACCACTTCTGTACTTGCCTCTTGTACTGTCTTTGAGTGTTCCTGTGCATTTCTGAAAATATATGTGAATGTTCCACGTTCTCCTTCCACCTGCTGTTGTATTTGGTTGGTTGTCTCTGGCTCATGTTGTAGGAGTTCATAGGAGGTGACACAAGTGCTTGCTCTGGCTCAGCATACATACAAAGAGCACAGACATCTGCATTAGACTGCATTAGACACTAGCACTTTGTCAACATAAGTGCTAGTGTACCCAGTTCATATTTAATGTAGAGAGTAACCATGTGAGATACAAACATTGGTTCAGGGAAGACCTAAAGGTTGTGTAGTTGCTATAGTTGTGTGTTGCAATGTTGCTGCTGTGCCCAGAGACCTTCAAGTGGTTAAATGAGGTGCATGCTCTGAGACATGAAAGAAGGAAGCTTTCAGTTCACCTGAGATGAAAAATACCTGAACTGAAAAGTCAGTGTCACCTTCTCTTGGTTCAAATGTGAAGTCTACAAGATGTTACCTTCAAGTTGTATAGCACTGGGCACAGGGGAGTCATCACTGTGGCAGTGGATAACATGATGTAATAACCCAGAGGCTCTGTGGATTGTCTAATTACTATGTTGGTTGTGATGAAGGATATATTAACGCTGAATGGAGGAGAATACAAATCTAAATATACTGATGACAGCCCTTGAATACTTCCAGGCTTTTTCCATACACAAATACCCTAAGAATTTGTTTGAATACTAACTGAATGATCATTTTTTTGGTGTTCCCATTTATCAGGGCAACATGCACCAGTGTTTCAGGAAGGACTTTCTAAAATTAAAAGCACTTTCATTCGATTTGGTTATATGTGAAATAAGAGTACTTAGAAAGTCTGAGTTCACTGGTGGTTGTATGATTCAGTGCAGCCTTGGCAGGGTAGCGAGGAGTTATATTTACATAAGAATGTCACAGGGTTGGTAGTTAACATGTTAGAAGTCATCATTCTCCCAAGTTACCTCACTGAGTTATTATTTCTGAGTGGCAGCAGCCACATAAAATTCCAACCCACTCCTTTTGGGGGGGGGGGTAGTGGGGACTTTTTAAAATTATATTTTATTTAAATTTATTTTTAAGAATATGAAATAATCTTATTGTACCTAAACAGTTAATGGCCGTATTGGTGCTTGAGCTATGGTCCAGGAAGGAGAGCAAGAGAGACTTTGTATCCTTATATAGCACATCCAGACCTAAGGATGGGACTGTCCTTAACCTCAAGTCCTTGCCCGCATAAACTGGTCATTGTAGGCGTTCCAGGGTCTCCAGGAGCTACTGCCTAAGCTGGGCCAGCCAACCAGCGCTCCTAGCCAGCTTCACACCCTGGGCTGCATCCATGCTCCACTCTCCCTGCTCTAGTGAACTAACTGGCAGACATGAGCTCCAAAGGGATTTTAGTTGGTGGCCTCCTGCCCTCTTTGCACTTTTTCTTGCTGGATCTGGGCAGGCCAGCAGTCATGAAATGCAAAAATAAGCAGGATGTGTTCTCTGCAGGAAGAGGCAGCGAACCAGGGTGGGGTGGAGAGGAGTGGGGCTGAGGGAGATGAGAAGCAGGAAGGAGGGTTGGTTCCCAGGCTTCTGGCATTCGGGTTGACGGAGTCCACCCTGCCATCTGCCCAGCTTATGTATTGTGCTAAAGGCCACTGTCGGATAGGAGAGCCTTTGACAAGGTTTCCAGCTGTGGAAGGATGAGTAAAGGCTGTGGGAATAGGATACAGACCAGGCAGCCTTGCCAGCAGTAGGATGCTTTCTCAATTTCTCCTGGGTTTGGAACGTAAGGAAGTCCTTAGTTGGCTCTCTCGTGGGCGTTGGGTATGTGAAGGGGCAGTGTTGGTCAGTTAATATTTAGAAGAAGAGAGCAGCACCACTGACCTCATTTGGGGAATGACAAGGTAGTGTTAGGGGGAGTTCCCGGCAGTGAGCACATAGCATTGTTTTTTCGCTGGGTGTTTATTCGGCACAAGATTTTCTTGTCTAATGACTGTTTGTATAGTGCTGTATTGTGTAAATAAAGCTCTGACCTTTACCTCCTGATAACAGTATAGGAGTGAGTTAATGTTAAATGAAAGAGGGCAGGGAGGGGGAATCTGCCTGGGTTAATGCCAAGTTTACATTCCTGTGAGGGCAGCTACATTCCGGTATGCTCAGGACAGGGCAATAGCACTTCTCAACAGATCATAGCGTGTGCAGAGCATGTTTGCATTTATTTCGGGGTGAATGTCAGCGATTTTAGAAGACCAATGTTTGTGCCTTCATTTTATAACAGGAAGAAATGTGTGTTGTCCTTGTGTTTTGATAAGAGAATTTTAACTGAGAGAAACACAAAACACAAACCTAGCAGAGCTGCAGCACATGCAGAGCTGAAATGAACTGACATAAGATGATTCCTGTAGCTTTCCTAAAGTGCTGAGGCACAGCTTTATTTCTGCAGAATTACACTGGTTCAAAACCAAATCCTATTATTCCGTGGTGCTTTTTGTGCATTAAAAATCTGAAGATGCTTCCCCAGTGTAATTCTGCTGCTAATAGACAGAAGAACTGAGGTTTGCTGTGTCCTCCAGTTCTATTTGTCTTCAAGCACTAGGAAATATTTTTATAACCCAGTGGCAGTACTGTAGAAATGATGGCACACTGAGGTTCTGCCTTTTTGCATGCCGTGAACTGCCAGAGTTTCACAGTAATAAACATAGTTCTGAGGCAACAGGGGTTTCACAAAAATTTTTTTTGTCCTCCTGAGATACAGCTGAGGAGTTGGGGAGTAAAGCAGAGTGTTAGATGAAAACATGGAAGAAAATATTTTAGTGTTTTTCTAAATAATAGTAAAAATAGTAAATAACTTTAAAGGAAAATGTGGGTGATACATGTCACTAAAGGCGTTTGCATACAACCTTTTCTATCTGTTGGTCAGAATCTTTCTGCTTTTAGTCAAGGTTTGCATTTGTTGAATTTGTCCACACTTCTTTCGTTGTTTTATCCATTTCCTTGTTATATTTACAAAGAAATTGTTACTACTTAGTTGCTCCAGCAAATGTTTCTGCATGCAGCTCACTGATCAAGCTTCCTGCACGATTTAGGACCCGTGTTTGCTTTTCCAGATTCAAAATGTCTGTATTTAAAAATAGGAGTTATCCCTGAAACTTTGGAAAAACTTCACAACTGTCTGTTTGGCTGACAGCTTGCACTGAAATGTAGAAAAACAGAAATAGTATTGTTCACCAGGAGCTTGACTAGAATGGCCTAATGACGTAAATTGGAGCAAAACCAGTAAGCACCCCCAGGTATTTGGGAGAATGTGTCAAAATCTTTTCTGCTCCCAGAATAAACAGTGGTGGGATTACAGCAGAAAGACCTTGGCCAGACTGGATATGGGCTAACCAGGGGAATCAAAGTGGAACAGGATGGACCAGGTGTCCATGACTGCACTGCACATGAGCAGAGAGGTGAGGTTTAACAAGGCCAGAGTGGTAACAAGTCACGTAGATCACTTGTCAGAAGTAAGGGCTGACCCTCTCCTCAGCTCACAGGGTTTCACAGAGTCCCAACAAGCAGCTACTTGGATCTGCAGAAATCTATTGTCTTCATCATCTCAGCAGCATTGAGTAGGTGTGGAGGAAGCAGGTGTGAAGCAGAGGTAAGCAGGAAGGGTCAGCTAAGGTCAGCTTTTACTGAGATGAGATCTCCTATGGGTTCTGCACTGTGATGAACCAAGGGATATGTAGCATCAGGGAGACATGCTCTCCTGCCACCACCAGATTTGATTTTGACCTCTCCAACACCACTGAAGTTGGGAGTATAGTGCTTTGGAGTATAGTGCTAAGCTGTGGTAACATCCAGCTTACGAGGGCAACCCAGGCAGCTCCTCGTCTTACAATGCACACAACAGATCATAAAACTGTGGAATTATTAAAGTTGAAAGAGACCTCTAAGATTATTCAGTGGTGGTTGTGAAAGCTTCATCACAAGGTATTCCAGGCTTAGGGAAGGGAGGGGAAGGGATGCTTCAACAGTAGAGAGTCAGTACAGAACTTGGTGTAGGTACACCTTGGTATGGAAATGGATGATACAGAAGCAGTACCCTAAAAAACCCAAGCAAAAGAACGTTGGTCACCAATACCCTGAACTGAAGAACTTGCTATGTTCAGAACAGGGAATATTAAGGATAAAATTAATGTTACGCAATAGCCATTATGGCACTTCACTGACTATTTACTTGGTTTATTATAGGGTTTCCAAGGGAGATCCTGTGGTCCATTAACACTCTTTTTTTTTTTTAAATGCCTAAATATATTATAGCAAACATAAATCATGAGTCAGGTGGGGTCAATTAAGTGGGTAATGGGTATTTAAAAGCTTCCAAACATCAATAAATCTGAAACAGCTCTAAAGAAGCCCTTGTAGAACAAAAATAATATGCACTTAAGAAAGTGCCTGAGTACATATTTGCCTAAGTTTAATCCCCGAGAAGAGGACAGCAAACGTTTATAGGACTGTGTGTGGAGGAGGTAAAAAGGTAAATGTTATGCTGGCACATTTGCTTGTGGCCTCTAATAGGTCCAAAGGATCCAGGACTGTTACAAAGAGGCCCTGAACCTCATTTACATGAAAGTCTTTATAAAAGGATTCTCAGATTGTGAATGGGGCAAGTAGGTGACAGCTCAGTGCCATCTGGCAGCCCAAATCTGTAAGCTGGTGTGAAATGCCCTGAGCAGATGTGAGGGAAACTCTTTGGACAACAGAATTTCTTGTTTTCTGTGGGTGATCCAAAAGGAAAAGAGTTTGGTTGCAGTTTAAAAACATCTGCAGATGAGTACAAATTTTTCTGTCTGAGAGCAAAAGGGTCTGGAAAAAATTTGAAACAGCATCCTGGAAATTCTCTGACTACAACAAAACGTTCCACTGATAGGAATGAGCTGTAGTTCATAAAGCCAGACATAATTCAGTGACAAACCTGGTGTAAGTCATTAGCTCTGCAGTGTTTTCTCCCCTATGGGTCCTCCTAGTTGTTGGTGTAAACCCAATACAAGACTAAAATCTAAAAATCCTGCCATAGGAAATGGCAGTTATCTTTTTCACACCCCACTGAATAGGATCCATTTAAAAGGTAGTCAAACCTGGTTATGTCTGCCTAGTTGTAATAAGGGGCCGTATGAAAGAAGGTGGAAGGGATGGTGCCTGGGGCAGGATAGGCGGTTAAGTGTTGAACTGTATTGTTTCTAATGGTGTATTTCATTTCATCCCTCAAAGTCTGGGTTGAGATCAAACTATTGTACCCCTTAATATCTCATTTTGCTCTACTATTAAGTGTTAATGCAAATAGACTTCTAAGACTCAAGACACTCATGTTTGTTTTGGGGTCAGGCATTGTCGAGTTTAATGCATCGTATACTTGTCTTTGGGATGCAACACAACTTTTACAGCTTCTGCCTCATTATGGTTTATAGGTGTTTTGCTGATGTTTCTCAGAGATTCACCTGTTTGTGCATTTTTAATGGCAATTCAGAATGTGCTAATGCATAATAACAACATTATAAATGCAATTATGACATGACATTGGTGGCTAGAGGCTGCTGCCTGGTATAGGAGTTTGGTTCTTTAAAAATCCTAATTCACATTTGCAGTCAAAGCTCTTTTGATACCAGAAAAGCAAAGCAGTGTTGCAATGGAATTGAATTGTGCTCAGTGTGCTCAGTTAAAGGCTGTCGGAAGGATGCAGAGCTACTTTAGTGAGCATTAAAATGTAATATGAGCTGTATAACAAGGTTTCTGCTAGTCTGTGCCCACAGATCTCTCCATGCATTGCGTAGGGTAATTTCTAATCTTGTCAGAGCATAGAGTCTAGTTAACTGGTCTCTGATTAGAGATCTAGTGACCAGACACATGGAAGTTGCAGAGATAAATAGCAGGGTGCCTTCGGTAAGTAGTTAAGTGATACTGTATTTTGGTGTTTCTAAGCATGTGTTTCCTGGGGAAGATGAGGGAAAGCTGCAGGTGCTCCTTTTGAAACAGTGCTGGAGCTGAAGCTTCCTGCACAAGAAAAGATTTTCTAGGAACATTTGGACAGCTTTCTGGCAGAGATTTGGGGGTGAAAGTAATTTGATTTTGCTAAATGATTGTGATTTTAAAACAGTATCTTCTGTAGCTCTCTGTATTGACTTCAACAACCCTTTTTGACTGAATATCAAAGCAAGGTTTGGAGTTGGAAACATCAGCGCAAAGCACAAACTTCTAAGCCGTCTTAGAACTCACTGCAGCAGTGAGTTATTTTAAGCTTGGATCAACACAGCATAAAACATTGAAGCAACATTCAAGGTCAGGAAATGTTCCGGGTCAGGTTGAATGGCGTTCTGGGCTACCTGATCTAATTTGATGTCCCTGCTAGACTAGTAGAGCTTTGAAGGTCCCTTCCAACCCACACCATTCCATGTTCCTAAGCAACTCCCATTTTTTTAGTCACCTTCTTCGTACCTTACAGACAAATAATAAAGGTTCTTCAGAATTTATCCAGAATCCCTCCAGTGAAGTAACCTTCCACGAAACAGAACAGAGAATCATTAACTCTACAGAATTTCAAGTCAGGCGAATCTATCCGTATAACGCAATGCTTTTAGAAAGTTCAAAAAAAAAAGAAGCAAAATAAGTTGAATTCACTTTTTTTTACAAGACTTTCTGCCAAAATCTGTTGAACTACTCTTGTCTGCTGCTCATTTGATCCTTGATCAATTGCAGCAGGGTTAGAAAACGTTTTAAGTTAGGAGCCTGCGTACCCTTCCCAAGTTGGGAATCACGTGGTTGTGTAAAAGGATGTTTAGGCATGTGAACTATGCTACTGACATCAGAATAGAAGCAGAAATTATCAAGTCTTTCTTCTTGTGTTTCCATATAAGTAAACATTTTGTTGGAAGCGATGTTCTTGCCCAGTTACAGCATTTCATTTATGCTACAGAATTTATTTATGCCATCCTGCATCACGTTGCAGGCACTGCTCTGTGAAAAAGGCTTTCCATATAAAGACCCAATGGAGACCAAAGCAAGGTTGGAGGAAAAGTCAGTGTCTGTCCCAAAGTTCCCTGCAGATTTTTGTCATTTTTAATTTTTTTCCAAGAAAGCAGTTTTCTCCATTGAAATCTGATAAAGGGACCTTTAATGGGACTCTGCTTACTGCTAGGAGCTGTGTTTGATCCCTGCTTAAGGACACCCTTGGGAGTGTAGGGAAGAGAATTCTGATAAATGTGCTTCTTTTATAAAAAGAAACACTTTGTTTACAAACTTCTAGCAAACTGTTCCCTTTGGGGATCGTAAAGCTGCAGAGGGCATTGGCTGCAGAAAGGAAAGGAAAGGTACTGGAATGTTGGCTCATGCTGGCACAGTAATGGCTTGCTCAGGATATGCTCCCAGTCCCCTGGGATGGGCTACTTAATTGTGCGTCCTATCTTGGGATTGCTGGACTAAAACCTTATTTTTTGCTAAAACATCTTTGACAGTTTTGACTGCATAAGGTTTACTCAAAAGACTTAAAGAAAAAAACAAAGTCAAGCTGTCAAGTAGGTTCCCAGTATTGCTACATTTTCGGTTTTCCCCTGAATCTAATGGTGGTTCTGTCTAGACAAAAGAGTTACAGAGGATGTAAAAGATTTGTACTGTAATATTTTGAGAGCTCTTTATTTTCACTGTGTCTTTTCACCTTTGGGTATGTTGAAGGTCTCCTCCCTTGGCTAAGTAATAGTATTTTACGTGAGTGTCATTGGTTTTGTTTTGATGAACAACCTCAGCTGAACTAAAAAACATACATTTTTGCAGAAAGATAAAGTGTGAGGGGCAAGGGAGAACAAGACTTTAGGTGAGCTCTGGAGGCCATCTGCAGGCACTGAATAGCCTCTGCTGAGTGCGTCTGCGTTGAGTAGACATTGTTGCCTGATGAGTTGGTTGTTTGCCTCACTGAAGAGTTCAGACTGTTCTTTTTTATTGAACAGAAGGGGACCAAACGTGATGCTGGGAAAGCATGGCAGGTTTCTCCCTCCTTCCGTGAGTCAGTAGTGTGCCTGGAACTGGTAATTTCTGAGGGAGGTGTCAACATTTCTGAGACATTAACAAGTAAAAGAATGTCATTTGCCATTGATGGGATGAAAAAAAAACTTTCTCTAGAAGAAGTGGATCAGAGCTTGGGACAGGGATACTGTATCTCTTAAAATAGTCCGTATTTAGTGTGACAACAGGATGACAATGCACAGAATTGGATCAAATTAACCTAGCTACAACTTTTGCTTAGTAATAATTTGAAAACCTACATTGGCACTATGATGGAAGCAGTAGGCTTCCAGCAGAGAAAATCTTTTGGTCCTATATTGTGATCATGAAGGAAAACCTGTCTCCCGTCTTGGACCTTATACCGTGCTAAAATAATACTGGTATTTTCACACAGCATGAGGATGGTTATCTGTTGGCCAAGGGAAGTGTAAGGCTAGCAAGTTCAATGCCGTTGAAAACAACCATCTCCATTGTAAATTCACAGACGTCGTTTACGCATCTGTGATTTAAGGAAGAAATTTGGAGACACAGGATGGGATCCAGGACTAAACATTTGAAAGAGAGTAAAGCAGTCAACTTTAGTTGATTAAAGATATTCTGATCCTGTTTTTCTCTGATATTTTGACCTTACTAGATTTCATGTAGTATGTAATGGAAAAAACAACCGGGTTTGGTAGCAAAATACAGGAAATGCCTTCAGTCATGTCTGATTGCAGTAGCAGCTTTGCCCCTGGTGTTACTTTTTTTTTCCTTTTGAATGTTCTTTTCATGTGCCCGAAACAGTAATGGCCCTGGAGCCTTTACTTGGTCTACTTCAAGTAGACTAATTAAATGTCTGGCTTTTTGATAGAAATGCATGTCAGGAGTTCTTGTAGTAAGCACAGAAGTGAGACCAATTAATGGATCATTACAGATCATACCTTCAAAGCTTAGTGAATGGTTTGTGTGTGGCAGTTGCACCACGAGTAGCAAGGTGAGAAAATGCAAGTCTTTCTTTTCTTAAAATCTTACTTCGTTTTTGATTTCTCCTACAAAAACGTAAGTTTTGCAATTAATTTGAACAAAATCACTAGCTGGAAGACAGGAAGTAGGGAAGCAGCTTCACCTGATTATTGCACAAAGGTGCAAAATCATTTCACCTGACTTGAGGAATGCAACTGAAGCTTCTGCTTCCAAATCAGGATCCTGCTAGAATGGAGTCCATATGCAGTCAGCAGAGAAGGGTCAGCTTCTTTATGGAACCATGCAGTGCACATGCTCTCTGGATAGTCCACTTGGGGATGTCTGTAGTGAAGCAGTAGGACATATGGCCTTAAGTGGCACCAGTGGAAGTTTAGATTGGACATTAGCAAAACACTTTTCATTGAAAAGATCATCAGGTCTTTGAAGAGGCTGACCAGGAAGGGGGTTGAATCACCATCCCTGAAGGTGTTTCAAGGTTGTGCAGATCTGTGACTTAGAGATGTGGTTTAGTGGTGCCCTTGGGATAGTTTGGCTTAATGATCTTGAAGGTCTTTTCCAACCTAAACAATTCTGTGGTTCTGTGGCCATGGAGGACCCTGAGGCAAACTGTGGTACCTCAGTTAAACCCTAATATCTGACAGGTAAATCTCAGTCAGAATCTTGGAAAATACAGGAAAGAAAATAACCATAAAAGAGCAGAATGGTTTAGAGCTCTAGTTACTTCCATGTTGAAGGTAAATTTCAAAAGTGGCTGGAATAGTGGTTGATAGTCTGTCCATTTTTTCTGTCCTTTCTATTATCTATATAAGGCAGTAAAATATCTTCGTTGTAAGTCATTAACAGTTCCAAGCCTTCATTGCTGAGATAGCTGAATGAGAACTGCCACAGAAAAGCAAGATGCTACCTGGGCAGACATGCATTTTTTGGCTCCCCAGTTTTCTAATCTGTGTATGGTATGAAAGCTTCACTCAGGAATGAGAAAGAGATTAAAGAATTCCAAGCTGTCTGGTTGTACACAGAAACCTTATGCCTGAAACCCAAGTAGCTGCTTCTTTGTGTTTGCATCATTTGTATTCTGTTGTCATTCAAATGATACTGGGTTTGTCTTCATACCTACTAAGGTGACCGAGAGAAAAACAAACATTTTTTTGTTTGTTTCCAAAGAAAAGCTTTTTAACAGATCCAAACTTAATTCTTGTATCTAGTGATACATTTGCTTTCTAAGGTTCTGGTGATGTGTTTTCAGAACTGGGTTTTTGAAACTTGATCTGAGCAGCTTTTTTAGCTTCACGCCATCCTTTGACTGCCTTTCATCAAGTGGTTTTAGCAAATAATGCTTTAGGATTGTTTTGTTTAGAGGAGTTATGGACGTACATCGCAGGCACTTTCAGTTTGCGCTCCATGTAACCCATTGTTACAATACGCAGTCTCATTTTTATGTTATTTGAGACAGAAAAATAAGAACATGAAGCGCTGAACCTGAAGGAGTAGGATACTGCAGCTTGAGTCAGTCCTTGGCTGAGCCTGGGGACTTCTATTGTCTTCAGTGGGATCAGGGAGGTGTCAGTGAGGACAAGGTTTATCACATTACATGTTTAGCAATGGCTTAACTCATGGGCTTTGTAGCAGAGGCTAAAGCAGTAAATAACATTAGTGGTTGTCCACATTTCACCCTTTCATTCCCAGCCTGAGGACACAGAGCCAATTGAAAATTTTCCAGCCAAAGTCTTCCAGATAAAAGGTTCCTGCCTCAGGCTCCTGGAAACATGGTTGCATTCCCAGGTAGGGTTAAGAAAGTTTTACATAACGCAGCTTGAAACTTATCTACATTTCACTAGTGTCCACCAATAAAAGTGTGGAAATAATAAGAAAGGAAAAGCCACACAAAAGAAAGCTGCTAAGTATGATATATTTATTTGTCTGCACATTATTTGAAGGAAACTCAGCATAACAAGATAAGCAGATCAAGCACCGTAATGTCCCAACCTGTTACCGACTATTGTGACAAAGTTGTGGTCAGAGCCATTAAGAAGCCACGTATACAAATTATTTTATAGAAAATTTTTTTTTTGTTACCAGTAAAGTCATTGGTTTCCTTTAAGCTACTGGGAACGAATATTAAACCTTTGTTCATTATGTTGTTACGACATCAGTAAGTAATTAATGCTGTATGATGGACACAAGGTCCCCTTTTCCATCTCAGGAACTCACTCACCTGGAAGTTCTCTCACTGGAGCCAGGGGGTGGTAAACATCATCCCTGGCTTATTTTTGCCTTGTAACAGCCAGGTTTTACAGAGCCACAGCTAGCAATCTGGTAACACTGCAACAGGCTGCTGGAGAGGTCACCATCCCTGGACATGTTCCTGTGGGGTCTGATCTAGGTGATCCTGCTTTGGCAGGTGGGTTGGAACTAGATGCCTTTCAGAGGTCCCTTCCAACCCCCCTAGTCTGATTCTGTAACCTAGTGTTCATCTCCCACTGATGACTTTGGTGGGTAGATCACAAACTGCCTTTTACTCCATCCTTTTGTCCATCTCTGCCACCCCCTCAGTCCTCAGGAAATTTGTACAAACGCAGGGTGATGGATATTGTGTATATCCTTTGAAGAGATCAAGCAGCCACAAAAAGCCAGTAATTGCTTAATGGATCAACATAAAAGCAAAACAGAGAAGCCCCAAGACTTGCAGATAAACCCAGGGAAAGCATCCAGAAGTCTCCTACAGCAAAAGCAGCAGAACCACCTTTTTCTCACCATTAGCCTCATACTGCTAACGAAATCTGCCTTACTGGTATTAATCTACTCATAAGCACAAACAGTGCTGTGTGTGTCCTGTTTCTTACTCCACAGATAAGGGGGACCACAAGAACTGGTACTAAAACATGTAAAGCTACAACAAATCCACTAGTGAAGTACAGTCCTGATATGTCTGTCCCTTACTTTGTATATGGAAACCGAGGTGGAGTTGGTGAGAGACAATCTCTGAAGAAAGTAACATCAGAACCTTAACATTGTTGACTTTTCTTTTTGGTCCCTGACCAGTTCCATATATAACTCCATCTTGATTAAACTATAACCTGGTACATCAGTTAACAGTATTTTGGGGCACAAACATGTTTGAAGAACAAAAACAAGTATTTTGGTGAATTTATCACTTTTTCGGAAAATACCATTTCAGACAGGGACAGTGATCCGAGTTATGTGAATATTTACTGCTCATTATTGGAATTTATGTCAAAAATACATTAACAAAAGTTAAAGCAAAGAGTTTGTGGTGGGTAGAGGAGGGATCTGTTGCTGTAGTTGAGTGTCTCTGTCTTAAAAGCAATTTGGATACTGTTGAATAAATGAAAAGACACAGCAATGTAGAAGCCTCAATTAAATAAGAAAAGAAAATTCATCTTATTCATTAAATTTGTTCCTTAGTATAACAGGCATATTGCCTTCAGTTATGAATTTCAGTAACTATAGTAATAACTAGAGTAAAATGATCCTGATGGTCCTCCGTGTCATGGGGCAAGTTTCTCTTTTACCTTATGGGGCTCTGTCTATTTAAATCTCTCAGCAAGGGTATGATTCGCCATGTAGAGTGAGTGCAAACACAAGTCAAAAGACTGCACTTGGAAGTCATCCTAAAAAATGGTTGTTCAGTAGCGGCATGCTTTAGACTCATGTCAGATCTTTCCTCTGTGATCTTCCGTAGATGTTTAGTGAGCTACAATCCTTCCTTGAACTTCTACCCCATGAAGAATGATCCTGGCTTCAAGCGTCATTATTCATGGATAATAATTACGGCGCTCCGTTGTGACCTGCGCTGTGAAGTGCATCACCTCTCCAGTTCTATTGCCCATTTGGTAGTTGAAGGAGCAACTGATGCCACTGAGAGATTTCATTGTAAAGCAGTTCCTTAAACCAGCTTGCGATCGTGTTTCTCAGCTACTTGATCTAGTTCTTCAAATACGGATTTATGTAGTCACTGCGGATTGCTCTGTTCAAACGCTACTGTCAGTAATGTTTGGCAGAGTTTCTGATTTTGCTGGTCAAAACCCATCCTGACTGTTTAATTTCCTTACTTTCAACAAGAAAATGATCTGTTATCTAAATGACACATGTGACACATCAGCCGACACACACGAGGTGTTTGTCTTGCTGGCTACCGTTGGGAGTCGGGCTTTAAGAAGCCACTCCTAAGCCATGTGGTCTCATGGCACTTGGAGGAAGGAATGAGAGTTAGGGAAGTTCTTCTGTAGGTTGCCTGCAGACTGCCTGCTCTTCTGTTCCAACTTGCATAGACCTCACTCCTATAATCCTGGTTCGTTCTTGAGTTCCTGCCAGTCACTGCAGCTTCTGAGGTGATTATGATGTTGGAGGGTGTCCAGAAATAGAAACCAAGGCTTCAATTTCTGCTTAAAGCTTTCTGAGAATTAAAAAAAAAAAAAACCTAGAAGCTAAACTAAAATTTTGTTATGCGATTGACTGCTCAGAACAACTGAACTGACTTTACAGCAGTATCGTGGCAAAGGAACAAGGAAGACAAAGAGCTTAATGCAGCATTAGTGCACGGCTGTTTGCTGCTGTGTGTAATTACCCGGGTGGTAGGAACTTGCTTTGTCAGGTACGGAACAACTTTCTTAGCTCCTACAAAGAGAATGCAAAATGGGCAAAGGAAGAGTTTAGTAGATCTTTGTCACCGAGCTATCTGACACTATTATTTGGTGTGGGACAACTGGCGCTGACACCAGCTACTGCATAAAAGGCAGAAGGGATTGTTCTGTACAGACAGTTAATTCATGTAACAGAGATTGATGGCTCTTTACTTTCTGAGATGTAGGAGAGCTGCCTGCTGCTTAGAACTGCTCTGGAGTCTGAAAACCTAAAGGGTTTTCTTGGTGACATTGCTCCTCTGGAAAGACAAGCATCCTTGACAACTGGTTTTTTTCTGTTATTTTTTCATCAGTTTCCTCCTTTCTCTTATATTTTAGGTGATTTTTTTCCTGTGAGGTTTAGTAGCACATTACCTGTTCTCTTACATTTATTTAATCCACTAAGATTGCTTTTTCCAAAGTCTCATAATTAGGGGGGTTTGTTGGCTTTTCTTGTTTGAATATTTTTGGGTTCTGTTGTTTTATTTGTTAATCTGGCAGCTGTAAATTGACAAAATGGATTTCAGCACAAGCATTTTTATGGACTAAGATAATCTTGTGGGCTGTGATTTTGGCACTTTGGCAGCCTCCCAGCTTACCTTTTAACCTCCCAGTCTACTTTAATGGGAGTCATGCTGCTGTTGTTTGAGCCTCTTTCCACATCTCTTTTGAAATGATGGTGCACTTTGTGATAATAAAAACCTGCTATAAAATCCCATTATTGCATGAGTAATCACTGAGGTGATGTCCTCAGTGCCTCCAGTAGAGTCTTGAAGAGGCTTATAGGCTTCGCGGCTTTGTTTTGGCGAGATGAAGAGGCACTAGATGTTTTTCTTCTGTCAAGCAGGATGACAGTTTGGTAGGTGGTAAGAAAGTAAGATTGACTTGTGCATTTACAGACTGGCTGTCAGGCATTACAGTAGTCACAAATTAATATTTAGACTCTTCCTGGTTTCATCCTGGTTTGTTCATTCTCTTTTTCATGTTTATTGCTGACTTCAGTGTCTTATCCAAATTTTTTAAGAAAACAAAGACAATGCTGAGTGTCCTGTCCTTGGTCCCTTACTGTTAGCAACTTGCTGCTGTGGAGATTTCTTTTAACTTAGGAGTTTCTTGGGTTACCAGCTATATCTCTGTTCAGTTCCATGACTGGCATCTCAAATCACAGAATCATTTAGATTAGAAAAGACTTTAAAGATCATCAAGTCCAACCACTCCCCTATCACTTCCAGACCCCAATAACCCCTGTCCTTCACCCTACATCTCCATGGCTTTGCAATCCCTCCAGACACAGTGATTTCACCACTGCCCTGGGCAGCCTGGGCCGGGCCTGGACAACTCTTTTGGGGAAGAAATTGTTCCTTAGGGACAACCTAAACCTCCTCTGGCACAACATGAGGCCTTTTCCTCAAGACCACCGCCTACCTTGCTTCAACCTTCTTTCTTTCAGGGAGCTGCATAGAGTGAGGACTCCCTTGAGCCTCCTTTTCTCCATTTAACTCCTCCAGTTCCCTCAGCCGCTCCTCAGAGCACTTGTGATAAATAACATGTGAGAGTCTTCTGGTGATCACCTACCACTCCATTTTTCTGAGCAATCTCTTTAATTTCATCAGTTCCTATCATACACACTTGTATTATGACTTTCCCAACACTCTGTTGGGATGGTGGCTGGAAGTGGTTGCCAGATTACACCAAATACTTTTATTTCTTTATCTGAACATCTTGACTTTTTGCAGTGCAGCTTCTGTTCTTCCTTAACTTGCCAACATCCAAGATAACTGTATTTGGGAGGTTAAAAAGCTACAAGTTTATTTCTTTCTCCCATCTGCACAAGCCTTGTCCTATTTTTGTACTTGATCGCATTCTACCTGATGATGTTACAGCCTTGGCCTTGTACAGGTCTTTTGACAGTAACACTTGGAAGAGCAGTTTTGGCTGTTGGAGTGAGGAGCTTTATTTTGTTTATTTGACTTCTTTGGGGAGGACAGAGCTGTTGAAATCTGTTTGCCATTACACGATATTGGACAATTCTTTCAACTAATTTCCCAGGGATAGGGGAATTAGAGGGGTTAAATGGTTAGGTGTAGGGGTTTATGTTGTAGCCAGGTGGATTAGGGATATGGTTTAGTGGTGGGCTTGGTGCAGTTGGGTTAATGGTAGGACCCAATGATCTTGAAGGTCTTTTCCATCCTAGATATGTCTATGATTCTATGTTTCTGGATTGTTTAGGAGCTCAGACAAAGGACGCTCTTGAGAAATGGTGAAACATAGTTTGCCTCAGGGGGGCCTTACATGGGTGACAAGCTAAGGACCTACATGAGCAACATAACTCATCAGGAGATAGTCTACTCTTCCAGCAGTACCTGGTGAATGTGCTGTCCTGTGTACATGCTTGAGAAACATAGGCTTATTTTATTATTTAGACATCATAAAGTGTTTCTAATTTGGGGGTTCTTAAATGCGAATGAGGGTTCTTTTTTACACTTGCAAATCTTTTAGTATCTTAGTTGAAGGCAAGCAGCAGGTAGTACCTCATGGTACCTCAAATGGTACCTCAAATCCGTTGTGTTGGACCATGCAGTAACAACCAACAGTATATTTAGAAAGTAAGCGGAAGGCAAGACAGAAAAGGTGGATATCCCCTTCTCAACCTGTTTTTCGCCTCACCCAGTTTAATATCCAAAGAATTGTGTGGGTTTTACACAAAGACATTTGTCCAAGTGATCAGAGACGACAGCCGCTGAGACATGTTGTTGAACAATGAACACAAAATATTCCTTTGAGGTTATTTTTGAGTGGGATTTAAACCTCTCAAAATTCCAAATATGTTGTTTTTCAGGTCATTTCTCTCATTGCAGTCTGGAGTTTGAATCACCAGCATACATTAAGAATACAATTCAAAATAATGCCAGTTTGAAAGTCCCTGCTAATTCAACCCTTATGATAGAGTATGAATAAATTGGCACCACCCATTTGTCATATTCAGTACTTTATGATGGAATTCAAAAACACATGATCAAAATTCCCATCTTCTTTTCATTTGGGGCCTTTTTCTTTCAGGGACCTGAAACTGGACAATATTCTTCTGGACGCAGAAGGCCACTGTAAACTGGCTGACTTTGGCATGTGCAAAGAAGGGATCCTGAATGGAGTGACTACCACAACTTTTTGTGGCACGCCTGATTATATCGCTCCAGAGGTAGGGTTTGTTGCACTGCACCAAGAATACAGATACTATAATTCATTAGTGAATAAAATGGATCAATATTGTACAGTTAGTCATCTTGGCAGACTCGTAACCCTGAGCACCTTTCCACAAAAGATTTTGCATGCTGATTCAATATCAAAGTGTTATTGGTTTGTCTTTCATCAGCTGTAACCTTTGCAGCAGGGAAAACATTTATTTTATTATTTGTTAGAGACACTAAATCAAAAATTGTGTTGTTAATGCTCATGGCTGTCAAGCTTCGGTAGCACAAAAATAAGGTGTGAATCATCTGGAAACTATTCAAATTTGTAAAACCGTTGTGGCATTAATAAACAGTAGCGTGATGATTAGGGCATTGTATGAACTCTTCTGGGGTTCAGTGTTGTAATTGGGTCCATTGAAAAGTGGTTGGGAAATTATTGCTGAAAATGAAACAATATTAAGATCCCAGAAACTTGTATATGGAATCTTGATCTCACTGAAGTCAGTAACTCAGGCTTCCGTTTTGTCATCTGAAATGCGGAAGTTTATCTCCTGCTTACATTTCTGTTGCATATTTCTCTTGCATCATTAGGGTGTGTTTCAGTTTCCTTCTCTTTAGCAATATCTGAGTATCGAAGAATGCCCAGAACATGTGAAAACCACTTTTTAGAAGAGTATCATTTCCTGTAATTGCTGTCCCTAAAATGTCATATCCATTTAACCACAAGCCCTGTTGGGATCCAGGCCTCTCTATTCAAATACTAAACTCATTTCTGTTGTCATGTTAAGTCTGAATTTGGCTTTATGTTGGCCATGATTCCCAAATGCATCCCTAATCTCCTGTGGTTCACTGCAAGGCTTCTAGCTGTAACTCCAGTGCTGTTCAAGGAGGTGGTGGAGTTGTTGGCAGTTCAATTCATTTTAGGACTATCATTGTCACCCTAAACAGTCACCCACTCGACTTTCCCAAATGTCTTCTCATGCCAGAGCTTTGTGGCTTTTCAGTAAAGATGAGCCAAGAATTAGAATTGTACCTTGTACAGCATTACCTCTGTAGCACCTAGCAGGACAAGGAAAGTCCATTGTGCTAACCTGCTACTCCTCACTGAAGGTCTGTGATAAAAGTTGAGCTTGTGCCAAGTGAATTGTTGAAGCAAGGGCAACGATACCAGTCCCGTGGTCGTGTACAGTGGTGTAACACTGTAAAAAGAGCTTTAACAAAATGCTTTTGGCTTCCTTCAGCCCTGCCTCAAGGACTGCAATAAGTCTCTCTGATGATCTCTGTGTAGCAGTACAAGCTGATTCAGTTTGTTTTGTTCAAGATAGGAACAAGGAAATATTTCACATTTTCCACCAATCTCTTGTATATGTGATCTTTTCTTCCCCTATAGCGTGACCCAGTTTAAGCAGTTTAGAAGGATATGCAGCTCTTGCTCACCAGCATACTCCTATACTCAGGGGACTGATAAACTCACTCAGTACTTCTGGGAACAGTGCAGTGTTGACACTGAACTGTGTTAGTGCGGTTGCCTGGGTAAGAAACCATGGCCGGTGTTAGTGAGGGCTGTGTGGGATCCTACTTTGGCACTGGGGAAAAAGGCAGGTCTATCTTGTTCAACAGCAAATGCATAGCCCAGAGTTTGATCTAACTTGTCTGTTCAATCTCTTTTGCTATACTAGATCCTCCAGGAGTTAGAATATGGCCCATCAGTAGACTGGTGGGCTCTGGGTGTCCTCATGTACGAAATGATGGCTGGGCAACCACCTTTTGAAGCTGACAATGAAGATGATCTCTTTGAATCCATCCTCCATGACGATGTCTTGTATCCAGTCTGGCTCAGTAAAGAAGCCGTCAGCATTTTGAAAGCAGTAAGTTTCCCATTACTTGCTTTCTTCTTCCTCCTCTTTATTGGTTTGATGTTTTTGGAGTTGTTTTGTTGGTTGGATATTTTTCCCCTTTGATTAAAATTGGATTTGCTGAAAGTTGTTGAAAGCAGTCACCGCTGGGAGTTCAAGCACAGTTCAGAGTGCCACTGGGATAAATTACACTGCGTGTGGGAAAGGAACACAGTGTTTGTATTCCACGCAGTTGTAAATCCGTGTGCTGCAGATTCATGTTTCAGGGAAAACCGAACCAGCTAGAACTGCGCGAGCACCCTGACGCTTTATGTGCTGCTAAATATAAAAAATTGTTTCATTAAATATTTTGTTAATGAAACAACTTTTTGTATTTAATCCACTTATAAAATTTGCTGTTCTTCTGCCTTTCTCATCCTGGAGGGTCGAGTAATACGTATGTTATTATACATAATATGAATGTTATATTTTGTTGTAATCCATTATTCTAACTAAAGCTAACCCTTAGCTCTGTTATCAACCATAAAAAAAGAGTTGCATACATCAAATACATTTGCATTACAATAAGATTATTTCTCATCTTTGTTGGCATAAATTGATAAAGTTCAATTTACACCATAAAAAAGAAAACCTTTATACTTAGCAACGTGATGCCACTGTGGCCATGGTGTGAAACCTGTGCTTGATTCTTGTTCATGTTCTCCTGAAGGATGAACAGGAAAACCAGAGGAAAGAAAGAGGCATCCATGTATTTTGCTGCTGAATGCTAGCAAGGGATTAGCTGTGGAACACTTCATTTCCTCACATTGTGCTTGGCGACACAGGGTTTATTCTTTAGGAACCGTGTATTTTTACCCTCCTCCTAACAGCATGTAGAGAAGGCTTAATGAGAAGTTCTCAAGTTCTCTTATATGAAGTAACAGTGTTTTCTTCTGGAGAAGCAGTTTTCCTGTTATTTCCAACAAAACCCTGATGAGGATAATTTCACAGCTCTGTTACAAGACAGCGTGTTACTTACCCCATGAAATCCCCCAGATCTTACTAGTTCTGTTTCTGTGAATTGTAAGGAATTGCTGTTTAAAATTCTTTCCTGTCTGCTAAGGAAATTCTTCGCTGAAATTAGCCTTGTGGTTCTTCACAAGTGATGGCAAGTGATTCTGTCTGCAGTGTGTGTCCCTGTTGTACCCAAAGGTCTCATCTCTCTGCATGCAGAGGCACAACTCTTTGCCTGTTTTAAGAAGCAAAATTTTGGGAGCCTGGTGTGATGCTTGATTCAGAGCCTCAGTTGGATTTGTGTCTCAGCAATAGGCTTTTGTCCTTTTAGTCACTTAAGTCAGCAGCAACTCTGATCTTCAAAGGCTTCTCTTTTCATCAAGGTTTCTGCCTTAGAAAATTCTATCAAGTTTGTGACGTACTAAGCTGTTCCATCTAGTCATATTTTCATGTCCTGGGCTTCTTAAAAATGGCCTGCTCTGAAGTTTTCCCTGCCTGTGGCTTAAAATAAAGATAGAGCATGGCAGATCCTAGGATCAGACAGTGCTTCTTTTGATACCTGGCTGATGCGATGCAGAAAGTGTGTCCTGGAGTTTCCATGCTCTGGTTCTGCACAATGTGGCTGCTGCTCTCCGGCCTTTACTGTCCAGTCCTGTGGGTGAAATAAAGCAGAGGAATACAGGAATGTGTTCTGGGGCTTCCCACGAGACCTCAGCAAAGCCCAGTAATCTTTTCCAAACTTTGGTTTCTCTTGCCCGTAGAAATTATGGCCCGTAGTTTAGATACTGCTTGTCCACTTGCAAGAGTACTTGTGGAGCCGTTGAACATAAGACCAAAGAGGATGATCAGCTTTGGAGCATTCTGTACGCATCACAGAGAATCACCTTGTTGTTATGTCTTTGAAATGATAGCCCTGGTGTTCTGTGGGTGGTTGATCCAGCTATCTACACCTGCCTTAGAGGCTTCAGTAGCCACTTATCTGACAACTGGAGCACTAAAGCAAGGGAATGCAATTATAGCAGTTTATTATTTTATAAGTTGAAGGTTTTCTCTACAGATTTATAGTTCAATATGGTTCCCAGGTTAAAAGACACCAAACAATTATCATTTTTGATTTAATTTGTACATCTTTTAATTTTAAAATGTTTTAATAATGGTTGAATATAAAGTTAGAGCACAGTTTGGGCTAATTCTTTGAGCGTGTATGTAAGAACAGCCCTCATTGCTACTCGAATTGCAAAGATTCTGTGCCAACATGCATTGGGGAAAAACTAGAGCAATTGCTAATGAAAGAAGGAAAAAAATAACAGAAAAAAGAAAACATTAAGCACAGTATGGACCTCTACCCCACAAATTATTAGTTCAGATAGAACAAATGGGATAAAGTAGAGCTGTGCTCACTGTCCATTTGGAAGTGTCTCTGTAGGGTTTAATATTTTCTTTATTTCCTTTAGTTTTTTGGCCAAACTAAAGATATTCTGTGACACCAGAAGAATTTTCAGCAATCAGCTGAAAGAAACTTAGACTTTTAAAGTCTCTGAATATTGCAGTTTGGATCTGGAGGGAATCCTTGCTGCTCATAAAGAAAGAAGTAACATTGGGAAAGGGCACTGAGGTGTCAGGAAATGTAACACCATAACTTTATCCTCCTCCCCTTCTGTAGTTCATGACAAAAAACCCAAACAAGCGGCTTGGCTGTGTGGCATCACAGAACGGGGAAGATGCGATTAAGCAGCATCCATTCTTCAAGGAAATCGACTGGGTTCTTCTAGAACAACGGAAAATCAAGCCACCCTTCAAACCTCGGATTGTAAGTAGCAGTTTGCGTAATGTTCAGAGAACACTTGGTGTGATAGTTGGAGTTTCCTTTGCCTTTGCTGAGGCATGAGCTTACTCGATGCAATGTTTTTGGGTTGAAATCCTAAGAGTGAACAGATTGGCTGGGCACTGGTTTGGTGAAGGTAAGTGTCAGGGAATAGACTTAACACACAGGAAGATGTTCATGTTCAGTCACATAAACCGTTAGAGGGTTTGAGGCCATTTGAATTATTTTCCTATGTTCCTAAGGATACCTTGGTCAGAAGGGATTCTTTTGGTTGAGTGTAGACTCTACTTCCTCTGCTACAGTCCTGCCTTGCTGCTGGCCATTGGACTTTGTATTGAAAGACAGAGGAAAAGATACCGGATTAATAATAATTTGACTGAAGGTGCTTGAATAAACAGTTTCCTGGGGGAAGTAAATATACATCATTATTAGATAAATTTATATACTTACATCCTCTCAGGTAATAATCAAGTATTTCTTTTTCAAAAAATGGAAATAGCTGCCCAACATTCACAAAAGTACAAAAGCCAATACAAACTACTTTACTTTTATCTTCCTCTGGATGTAAATACTTACAAGTTCACCAAATGCCATGTTTTTCAGCTGAGGATATGGGCAGTTAAATTTGTGCTTGAACAGTATGAGACAATAATTCTGTGATACTAAGATTGATTTGCATAGTTTGACTTCACACATTTGTAATTGCCATGTTTGATTTGCCTGTAAAGCTGATTCAGGTACTCATTTACCTTTGCAGCAGGTAACTACTGAGTTTACAAATGCGTGTACAACAAAACCAGGCTGAGCACTGCATCCTGACAAATTTAGGAGTGAAAAAGACCCTACATTTCTCTCTGCACTATTTATTGCATTTACTTTTAGTCCAGGGAGATGGTTTTCACCAAGTTCCTCATGTAGGAAGAAGAAGGGTTGTGGTCCAGAACAGGAGCCTGTGGTAGCAAGTCTGATCCCACCTTTGGAAAAGAGCCTCTGTAGCCCCGCAGAAATTGCCCAAAGGCACTGTTAGAAGGGCTTTCTAGGATTAACAGTAAGATACTTTGTTATCACATGGAGAAGTTTTTCTGAATATCTATCTGGTAGGATGGAAACCTTGTGATGTGGTAGCTAGAGGGATTCCTGACCCAGCCCCAATCCTAGACAGGTCTTACCCTGTTGTGGAGATCTTCTTTGGAGGTGTAACCAAATCTCTGATGTCTCTCTGATGCCTGTTGAATGCTGTAAATGCTTTCCAGTGAGGTTCTGCAGCCCCCAGTAGCCACAGACAGACCCAGTCAGTGTTTATCCAAGTTCTGTGTGTGTAGCTTGTCTCCAGGGTTTTCGCAACCACTTGGCCCTCCATCTTGCATGAGTTTTGGTTGCTTTGCTCAGCATTTTTCAGTGTTTTTGCAATGGAGTTACCAATTTAGGATTCATAAATCCAACATAATTTTCACTTTATTGCTGCATTCACTAAGTTCCTGATTCCTCACATCTAGTCTCTATTGGCTGGTTTCCTTTCCCCACCAGTCCCCTTCACAATAGGTATTTTTATGGGGCCTTTGTTATTTTTTTTAAGTGTTCCTGCTACAGCAGAGGAGTCAAGAGACATTTAGTGCGTCAGATGTTTTTATTTGTTGCTGATATAAATACCTTCCACCTTTTTGGGGCAGCTTCTTCCTCCTGGTAATTATTTGACTGCAGTTACATTGTAAAACCATTCCTATTTTATTAATTCCTCCTGGTTTGTTCATTTTTGCCTTTTCAGCTTCCTTTAGTGATATTTTAGTTGGATATTTCCATTTAATTAGTGATTTGAAAGTAGTCCTTTTTATCATTTCCAAGCCAGCTGGTTCTTAATAACCTTCAGGGTGTTTTTATACATCTTCACTTACATCTTTTTCTCATTTTTCTTCAGGCTGCTTCTGTAAATGTTGGGATTTTCATGGCACTTCTTTCCATATTGTAGATGCCAACTTTTTTATTCTACCCAGTTGGATTCCTGCAGTCTAGTAGCTTCATTTTTATTTATGGTGGTGAAACTAGATAGTAAGTTGTCTGTGTTACTGGCATCCCAGTAATTTTCATGTTGTCAGTCTGTTCTCCCTAAGATACCTTTCCCCAGTGACCTGATCCCATCAGCTTTCACTGATACCTGTAAATTTATAACTTCTATATTTACACAATGTTTGTGATCCCATCCACTCTTTGATACGAGCTGTAGGAATTTTGCAGTC
This sequence comes from Rhinopomastus cyanomelas, assembly GCA_013400115.1. Classification (NCBI taxonomy): domain Eukaryota; kingdom Metazoa; phylum Chordata; class Aves; order Bucerotiformes; family Rhinopomastidae; genus Rhinopomastus; species Rhinopomastus cyanomelas. The sequence continues at coordinate 281,750 of VXBP01002538.1, forward strand.
ATTGGGATTTTGTTGTTGCATAGAAATGTTTGAGCAAGATCATAATGAAACTGATACTCGTCCTCTTAAAATAGAATTATTTATTTGATTTGTTAGTTGGAAAGTAAAGTATGATCTGTGTGTAGGCTGGACATATCCCACAAATAAAACACCGTTCTTAATTACGCAAATTCAGAAATGGAAAAGGAGTCCAGAGCAGTAAATTTCAAGATGGTTTTGGATACTTGCTTAGCTAGAAGATTCCACTGCTTGGAAAAATACAGAAAAGAGGAGGAAAAGGTGAACACTAGTGAAATAAGTCTACTTTAACATCTAAATATAGATTTCCTCACTAAATGCACTTGTGTGTCTAGCACTGAGATTCATTAATTCAGAATAATAAGTGTAACTGTTCCATAGCTATGGAGTAACCATGGAAAAAAAACAAAGCCTGTGTCTAGAATGATTTCTGGCTTTTAACACCTTTCACTTTTGATAAAGTGATTATTTAGAAATTACTTGTAATATTAAAAAGGAATTTAAAATACAGCTATGAGAAGGAAGGCCAGATTATTAGTCAGAAAAGATATTCTTGCATGGATGTGCGAGTGTGTATGTGTGTAGGGACAGAAGGACACACCGTGTATGTTGTCATTTATACAATTCAAATGGAGTTTGCCTGCACAAACAGTTTTGCTTTATATTTACTCAGATAGCTATCTGTATTTTGGCCAGCCATTAAGATGACTAAGGGGGGAAGTTTTATAATGAATAGATCATACACTCCCCCCAAAAAATCCTAACAAAGCTAAGGATCTATTCATATGAGCTCTGGGCAGTATAAAACACTGACACTAACCAAGTGAAATCATAAGGGAAAATGGTCAAACACTGGTCAGGCACTGAGGTCGCATCAGTAGACAGAATAATCTGACAAGGGAGGAGGTCACAGAAAAAAATCTTTGGTTCTACCTCACTGTTCTCAATAGACCTGAGTTCCTCGGTTAGCACGGTATCTTCCTTTTCTCTTTTATCCTTCACCTACCATAAGAGATTTTCCAAGGACCTACAAGGTAATGGAAGGCCTGTGCTTCTCCATGGATGCAACTAAATTGTTTATTCTAATGATGTTTTGGAAGCTGAGATTTATTTCCTAGCTGTTTCCACCCTTGGAATGAGAATCACTGATGTTCCTTCAAAACCTGACCGTGTTTTCTGAAAGCATGTGAGGGTGCCCTGGGCAGAGAACTAACCCAGACCGCTGAGGTTTAATTGCTGAGAAGTGATGGATTGTGGTAGGTAGAGGCAACAGAAGCAGACTTGGAGAACCTGAAACCTGTTGTGAAGGATTTTTGGCTGCACCTCCAGCTTAATGACTTGGAATAGAGAAATACGAAGGGGTGAAAAACACTGGGACCTCATCCTGTGAGGTGCATTGTCTAACAGTCCTTCCTTTCATCAATCCAGAATTATGAGGGTTTTCAGAGACAAAATTATATTTTGTATGTGTCTGTGTGCTCTGGTTTACTGTGCTGAGGGTTTGTCCCACACAGATCTATTAAAAGGCCAAGTTAGTATAGAAGTAAAACTCTGGAGCTTGTGCATTAGAAATCAGACAAACTTTGGAAGAGACAGAGATTTGTTACATCTAAACTTGACACTGTCTCTTGAAGATTTTTTCCATTGCTCTTAAAACCTAAATCTTAGAGTTTCACAGACTATTTTGAATTTTTCTGAGTAACATTACTCTTCCCTGCTGCTTTTACTGCAGCCATGAGTATATAATTGCACATAACTGCACAAGCAGTAAGGACAGTTTTAGTACTGAGAGATGTTTTCTCTAGAGTAACTGCTGTGAGACTGAAATCCCTTTGACGAATTTTATTCCCATTTTGAGATATTTTGTCTCATGCGTTTTTCCTGGAATTGTTTTCTATTTGCACAGTGCAATATCCCTAATCCATAGCCATAAGACCAGGCTATGGTTTGCAGCAGAACTTATTGCCCAAGAACAGCAAAGGCCTTGATCATATTTGATGATTCTCTGCTCTCTACCTTTGTTTCTGTGGTTTTGCTCCTGGCTTGGCTCAGCTGGTTCTTTCCATTTTCAAAGTGCATTTAGAATCACTACGGATTGGAAGGGACCTCGAAAGATCATCCAGTCCAATCCGCCTGCAACAGCAGGATCACCTAAACCAAGTCACACAGGAACCCATCCAGTCGGGTCTTGAATATCTCCAGTGAGGGAGACTACACAACCACCCTGGGCAGCCCATTCCAGTGCTCCGTCACCCTCACCGTGAAGAAGTTCCTTCTCAGGTTGATGTGGAACCTCCTGTGTTCCAGCTTACAACCATTGCCCCTTGTCCTATCACTACATTACACTGAAATAGCCCAGCTCCATCCTCCCGACACCCACCCC
>VXBP01002539.1:0-47291 GCA_013400115.1 Rhinopomastus cyanomelas
TTTGCTCAACTTATCCCCAACCCAGTCCTCATCAATCGAGACAGGCTCATCTCTTGCCTCAACCTCCTCTGGAGTCTGGGGCTTGATATCAAGACAGCCCTCAGAAGTGTAGACAGAGGCAAAGGTGGCGTTCAGTATCTCTGCTTTCTCTGCATCCTCTGTCTCCAGGGCACCCACCTCATTTGTTATTAAGTTAATACAGTAAGACGAGGGCATGCTTCTTACTTACCTGTTCAAGGAAATACTGTAAAGCTTCCTAAATTTTATCTATTCCTTTAAATTGAGTCTTCTCTCCCTGCATCTAGAAAGTTTCTTAAGCATTCAGTGAATTATCTTTTAATCTAAATTGTAAGTTTTTTCCGTGACTGACTGCTTTGTCAGGACATGGAGGTTGTAAGCGGTGATCTTTGCCACTCCTGTTGATACGTGCTTGAGGAATGCAGCATCTTTATGAATGTAGCGTGTGAAAATGCCCTTCACTGGTGTAGGCATTAAGAACATAATGTTCTTCCGCTAAAGCATCCTATCGCTTCATGAGTTATCTCTTTTTCTTATGACAATTTTCATATGGAGACCTGCTGAAAAGCAGACTATTTTCAGTGTTATTTGGTGTGTTCGTTGGCCTGAGCTATCACTTTTGGAAAATATATATATATATATATTTAAAGTATATGGGAGTTATACTTCTGTGACTTTTTTTTCTTTGCTTGTTCTCTATCAATTTCCTTCCAGCTTTTGGTGCTTGGTTGAACCAGTGTGTCATAGCCAGAGGTAGTTAGTATCAGTTCACAGATCTGTATAATACGTTGCTGTAACTCATTTTGTTCTTGCTCCACTGAGCCTGTCTGATTCTGGCTAAGACTGCATCAGAAAGTGTTTATTTCATGTTGCCTTTAGTTTTTCAGAGGAATAAGGATTATTTAATACTTATTTATTCATTGATGATGTTTGTTACCTTTTCTGGAGGTAAACCTTTGCTAGGTAAGAGTTTAAAGAGGCGGTGTGATTTTGAGTATGTAGAATGGGTTGTAGCTATTGCGCTTAAAGATTATGGCTACACATATATATATATATATATATATATATATACACATGTCAGGAGGATGGAGCCGGGCTGTTCTCAGTGTCATCTAGCAATAGGATGAGGGTCAGTGGTTGCAAGCTGAAACATAGGAGGTTCCACACCAACCTGAGAAGGAACGTCTCACAGTGAGGGTTGACGGAGCACTGGAACAGGCTGCCCAGGGAAGTTGTGGAGATGTTGAAGTCCAGCCTGGATGTGTTCCTGTGTGACTTTGTCTAGGTGATCATGCTGTATCAGGGGATTGGACTAGATGATCTTTCGAGGTCCCTTCCAATCCGTAATGATTCTATGATACAAACATACCAAATGGGGAAAAAAAATCATTATTCTTAAAATAAACTATAATCATAAATTATTAGACCATTTTTGTGTCTTAATGCTGTTAGAAAGCTTGCTGATAATTTCTAATGTCTAATGTTTCTAATTCTATGTTTGAATTTTGAGAACTATGGTATTTTGTCACAATGCTGAATTTATTTGAGAAGAGAGATGAGCAAGGATCAATTCTCACTATCTGACTCCTGCTTCTGATTGGGCTTAAGTACCTTCTTCCAACCCACGTTGCATGCAGTTGTAAGAAGCACAGTAGCAGAAAAATCATCATCACGTACATTGTTTTTCATTTTATAAAGAATGAGCAGAAAATACATGTTGTAATTTTGTAGAGCTTTAGATTTTGGAATATTTTGATGAACTACTATGTCTAACTCTTCAGGTTGAGTTGGTTGCCTAATCTTTGGTATATGTGATCCTGCTGTTGCAGGGGGATTGGACTAGATCTTTTAAGGTCCCTTCCAATCCCTAATGATTGATTGATAGAAGGCAAGAAAAATGAAGATTGTCCTCCTTTCCTGGGGAAAGGATAAAGAATATAAATAAAGTTGACTTTTGCAGGATTTGAAACTCAAGTAAACCAATCTTTGCTTCATTTTTTTTTTAAAGGATTGAGGGGCAGCTATGTCATCTTCCCATTTTCTGTTCAAAGAAAAGCACTAAAAACATTAGCCTGGTTTTTCTTCTGTTTTAAATAGAGGTGGCAATTTTGGATTTCTTACAAGAAGAAATATTTTGGCTTTAGTGATCAATTCAAGTTCCGGTGGTAGTACTTCCATGTGAGTATAGTAGTATAGTATGGTCAAGAAGGAAAAAGTATCGTTTTCCTTCTGCCTGTACTTGTGCAAAGGATTTGACAATGACCCACATGATGTCATTGTATTGAAATCAGAGAAACATAGATTTCATGGAGGGACCACCTGGTGGATAAGGAATTCCCGGGATGGTGGCACTCAGAGTTAACAGCTCAACGTTTACATCAGCAGTGAGGTGTGGCATTCCTCATGTGATGGCATTGGGACTGATACTGTTGGAGACGTGGGTGGTGGGACTGAGTACTGCACCTGCAACAAGTTCGGGGAGGACACTTAGCTCTGTCATGCACTTGACGTACTGAAGGCAAAGAACGGCCTCCTGAGGGACCATGACAGGCTCAAGGGTGGGCCTCTGCAAGCTTCATGAAGTTCAAGACTGAGTGTCAGCTCAACCTTTGTTAAGGCAACCCCAAATACAATAAATGGATTAAGAACTGCTCTGCAGAGAAGGATTTGGGGTTATCAGTGGGTGAACTACTGGTGTGGTCTTGAAGCCCAGAAAGCCAGCTCAAGACAGGTGATTCTCCTCCTCTGCTCAGGTGCAACCCCACCAGGAGTCAGCCCTGAGTACGGCCAAAATGATGATCAGGAGCCTGGAGCACCTTCGCTATGAGGACAGGGGCCAGATGACATGCATCCCACAGTCCTAGGGAATTGGCTGATGTAGTTGCCACACTCCATGATATTTGAAAGATCTCACAGTCAGATGAAGATGAAGTCCCTGGTGACTGGAAAAAGGGAAATATTTCAGAAATTCCTACAAAGATTAGAAAGTATAACCTTGAAACTACCAAGCTGTCACACTCTTCTCTGTGCCTAAGATGATCATGGAACTGATTCTCCTAGAAGCTTTGCTGAGACACATGAAAAACAGCGGTGATTTGAGACAGCCAGCATGGCTTCTTCAAGGACAAATGCTTCCTGTCTGACTGTCATCTCTATCTGGACTTCTGTAAGGCATTTGACGTGGTCCCCCCCACAGCATTCTTCTCTCTAAGTTGAAAAGATGTGGATCACAGAATCATTGAGGTTGGAAAAGACCGCCGGGATCATAGAGTCCAACCATCAACCCTACTCTATAGGTTCACCTCTAAACCAGATTCCCCAACACTACATCTAAGTGACTTTTAAACTCATCCAGGGATGGGGACTCAACCACCACCCTGAACAGCCCAGTCCAGTGCCTGACCACTCTGTGAAGAATTTTTCCCTAATGTTCAATCTAAACCTCCCCTGATGAAGCTTGAAGCCCTTCCCTCTGCTTCTGTCACTAATGACCTGTGAGAAGAGACCAGCACCAACATCTCTGCAGTGTCCTTTCATGTAGTTGCAGAGAGTGATGAGGTCTCCTCTTCCTCAAACTAAACATCCCCAACTCTCTCAATCTCTCCTCATCAGATTTATTCTCCAGGCCCTTCCCCAGCTTCATTGCCTTCCTCTGCACTCGCTCCAGCACCTCAATGTCTCCCTTTTACTGAGATGCCCCACAACTGGACCCAGTAGTCAAGGTGTGGCCTTGCCAGTGCTGAGTACAGGGGGACAATCGCCTCCCTACTCCTGCTGCACACACAGTTTCTAATACAGGCCAAGAATGCCATTGGCTTTCTTGGCCACCTGAGCACACTGCTGGCTCACATTCAGCCGCCTGTCAGTTAGACCCCCAGGTCCCTTTCTGCCAGGAAACAGGATGAGATGGGTGGAGTATTTGGTGGATGAGGAGTTGGCAGGTTGCGGAGCAACTGATGTCCAGATCGAGGCTGGTGACAATTGGTATCCCTCAGGGATCCGTACTGGTACCGGTACTCCTTGATACCTTCCAGTTCTTGTGATAATGACCAGGGGAAGCTCCTCACTTCTGTCTGGTGTTTTCATACTCCCTCAACTTTCAAACCATGACGTATAGTGCAGAGGAGCAGCAGGAAGTAATTGCAGGAATGGCAGCTATTTTGACAAGTGTGCATGAAGTGAAACAAAAGTGCCTGCAACGCTTCTTTCTTTCCTTGCTCTTCTTAGTTTCTAAAATGGGAGACTAGCGATGAACACAGGTAAGTGCTGCTGAGTGGTACGTAGAATGCAAGTACAACCGTACGTGTAAAGAGTGAGATTCAGCTGGTTTCACAATATAGTCCATATCATATAAAGGAGTGTCTTTCCTTGAAGAAGAGAATTATGAATGTCTCTTTTAAAAGATAAAGTAAATAGATCGAGCAAGAGCTTCCATCAATGTGCAAAAAACCCTGTTACTGCTCTGAAATAACTGCTCCATCCTCCTGACACCAACCCTTCACATACTTATAGACTTAGTCTCCTCTCAGCTAAAGAGACCCGGCTCCTTCAGCCTTTTCTCATAAGGGAGCTGTTCCACTTCCTACGTCATCTTCGTTGCCCTGTGCTGGACTCCCTCCAGCAGCTCTGTGTCCTTCTTGAACTGAGGGGCCCAGAACTGGACACAATACTCCAGGTGTGGTCTCACCCAGTGTAGAGTAGAGGGAGAGAAGAACCTCTCTTCATCTGCTAACCACCCCTCTTCTGGTGCACCCCAGGATGCTGTTGGCCCTTATGGCCACAAGGGCACATTTCTGCTTCATGGCCATCCTGTTGTCCACCAGGATACCCAGGTCCCTTTCCCCTACACTACATTCCAACTGGTCAGTCCCCAGTTTGTACTGGTACCTGGGGTTGTTCTTGCCCAGATACCCTTGTTATACCTCATTAAATTTCTCCCTGCCCAGCTCTCCCGTCTGCCTAAAACAATGTGAGCTCCCCGTTACTGAACATGTATTTATGTAATTTTCAGTTTGTCACAGCAACTTTATGAGTATCTCTGAGTTACAAAGAAATAAAACGTCTGGAGTAAAGGAACTACGATATTTTCCAAGCATGAAATGTAACCTCAGAGGGTCTGTCAGACGCTTTAGTTCAAACAAGGTATCTAGATATTGTAAAAATAATTGCAAACTCATCAAATACATTTTCTTTGGTATATTGTCATTATATTGCATTGTTTGCTCTTCTGGGCCTGTGATAACAGGAGTGACCTTACACGGCTATTAAGTTGTAGTAGTTAGGTTGAACTTGTTCCCAGTTTTGTTCATGTTACCCAAAATACTTCTGTGGGTTTGTTTTGCTGTTTTTGAGGGGAAGGGAATTAAATATTTAGCATTTTGCTTTCCATTGTCCTTTTTTCCTTCTTTCAAATAATTTGTGGCCAGTGGAAACCAGCAAGGAGTCTCCTTTTTCTCCAGATGGTTGTGACATTTGAGTAAACCTTGGAGGATTAAAGGGGCACTGCAGTGAGCGCTCACTTTAAACTCCTGACACAACATGACGCTTCTATCGGAGTTGTGGGCTGGTTGGATGGGAAGAGCTTGAAGGGGAAAAAAACCCCAAACACCTGTGCAATAACCAGTTATGCTGGTGAAAGGCACTTGAAAAGCCCTATATCTGAAGTTCAGAGAAAAGCTTCAATGTGCATGTGAACTTATGCAAGTTTTCAAGTATAATGATTTAATGACTTGCGGTACAGTAACTTCAGTTTGCATAAAGCTTCTCTGTGTGTGCCTGAACAAGCACAGCTTGTTGCAAATGCCTTTTCTGTGTGTTAAAGATGGTTTGCTGACAATCTGAATGCTTAAGTGGTCGTAGAAAGTACAGAAATTGATCTGAATGAGGCTCTTATATCACCGCTTTCTGTAACAGGATAATACAAAGGCAGAGAATGACACATTCTCCCTTTATTTGGAACATTGCAAAAGTTCCAGTGTCTGTTATGTGAGGAGAACTTTTGTTTGCATAATGGGAAGCTCCTCAGAAATTATCCTCCCTATTGCTTATTGTGATTCTAAAATCTAAGACAAGTATTAGATGTTTTATAGGGCCTAGAATTACTTGATTATTTTTTCTCTCAAAGTTTTAAAAATGATATTGAACTTTCAAAAGAATGGTATGGCAACAGGTGTAATTTTTCAGCATTACACTACTTAATTTACTTGTTTTGGCTGAATGATTGTTAAATGGTGTTGCTCAACACCTTTCCTAGAAAAACAGCAACGCTTCAGCTGCAGATGGTAAATTGGCCTTGCTTATCTATATATTATTTTTACTACACAGCAACTGAGTAATTTATTCCTTTACACTTTTTGTAAGTCATCAGAGCATGACACAGGCCAATGTATTATCTTCAAAGAACCAGTTTAGTTTTGTAATCTCTACCTCTCCCAACTCCTTTTTTGTATTTTCCAAGGTGTTTTAGCACTCTGGTAATTTGGACCACAAAAATAACCACTGAAAACAGGAAATATGCTGGATGACTTATTCTTGCAAATGTAATGCGATTGACATTGTAGGACAATGATTACCCTTGTTTAATGCCAAATATGAAACTAATGGTAATTCAAAGCATACTGCAAACTTTTGGTTATTTCTGCTGCACATCAGGACTGTGCTTAGACCAAAACTCCAAATGCTTAAGAAATTTCAGAGTACAAAGTTCTTGTTGCTTTAAGCAATGCCTTTTAGTCCTTTTACTATATTCTGTAAGAATTTGAGTTAAAACAATGCCAAAAATTAGTCAATCTGCACAGCTCAGGCCTCACCCCATTCCCAGGTTTGTTTGTCTTTTATTTCTTACTCTGTTTAATGCAGCCTGTATTTATAGCTGCTGGTAGTGTGAATACAGCGGTGTTGCTGCAGGCTTCCCTTTCATGAATCCTGGCCAAAGATAGCCATTGTTCCCATTGCTTGAGGCTGCTCAGCTGTGCCAGGTTGCTTGGAAACCCTCTACTAAGTGAAACCTTCCAGCCACTTTACCCCCCAAGCCATAGTAGTCCAGCGCTTAGGGATTTAGAGGAGGATCACAGTCAGTGTGGTTGCTTTTAGTGACCCTATTGATGCTAAACCAATGACCTCTTAAATGCAGTAGTGTAGCTGCATATTGTAGCATGCTTGACTGTCTAGGAAAAACCAAACACTATAGTGGCCAGGAGACAATGTCATCAGATGGCCACAAAGGTAGGTAGCATCAGCTAGGCTTCTGCTTTACATTATAATTTTGAGAAAAGCATACCTTTTAGGTTGTTGCTATGGTGGTTTATCTTGCTCAGTAGTAAGACTCAATAGTAGTTATTACTGAAACACGTAGTCTGGGCCTGATTCTCTCTGTACCTTAGTCTTCCCTAGCATGCACTTCCTTTTATCACACTGGTTCCTTTTCTCATATTGCAGAAATCAATGGTATTTGATACAGCTTTTCAGAGTGAATCAAGGTTGATTATTGATAGTAAGTTGGTCAATGGGGTAAATCAAATGCCACGCTTACTTCTAAATAAGTCATCTGAATAAGTTTGCTTGGTCTTTGTTCTGTTAAACTAATAACTGTTTTCAGTAGCTAGTACACGAAATCTTTTCAATTGATTTATAAACATGTTTATATAGATGATAAATGCTGTCTGAGCATGGGCAGCTTCTTGGTAGCAGACATCCACTTAATATAAGAATATAAAAAGCCTACTGTAATATTATTAGATGAAACACTGGCTAGTATTGTGTTTTCTTGCCATGGAATTGAATATTGCCATCACTGTTCTTCAAGTATGAGATAAAGATCCCTGGAAGTTAAACATAGCTGTTTCTAGATGGTGTTTTGATCTGTTCTCTAATCTAGTGAGTTTTTTTCTCTAATGGTGTTTTGAGTTTATGCTTTAAGTAATAAATGATAAACATTTTGAATGCATCCAGGCGGGCCTTGAAAGTCCCCAGAGAAGGAGACTCCATTGTCCTGTGTACTAGGATGTCACTACTGACTAGTCTCGAAGAGGTTTCAGGAATAATTTCTTGTTGTATGTGGTGCTTTAGCCTTGGCTGGGGACCAGGTGCCCACCAAAGCTGCTTAATCACTTCCCATTTCTTGAATGGTTGGATGGACTGTGGAGCCAGTGCAGATCGACTCTGGGACTTCCTAGCCTGGTATAAGCACTGTATGAAATGTACCAGGTAACTAGGTTTAGGATGTGTTTGCTGCTGTCATCCCCAATAGAGTAATGGTTGTGACTTGAGGTTACTGACCCCCGAGTTTTCATAGTCAGAGGAAAAGCCTAGTCACATATAAGCCAATAGCCATGTAACAGAAAAAGAAATTATTTTTTTAAATGTTAGAATGAAAAAAAAGTTACAGTGGAGTACCTATCCCACTGGTAGTATGTGAGCAACGTTGTTCTGCAGTTCCTCATTGATTCCATTTAATCAGATATGTGGAGGTCCATAGGCAGAGCAGATTCAATTTTGCCATAGAATGAGTCGCAGGTGTTGTATCAAATTCCTCTAACTTCTCAAATCAAAAGGCTGTATTAAATGAACATCTTTTGTGTCAGTAAGAATCCCAAAGTGATTTTGTTATCTACTGCCTGAGAGATTGCCTGAAGCGTAGCTCCAGGTTAAGACGCTAGCCAGCAATTTCTGTGAATGTGCTTTGCTAAAATGCTATTCTCTAGGTTTTATTTCTGTTCTTTTAAGCTTCTCCTAACTTGAGTATAGATTGTAGTCTATGACTTTAATAGCATCCCAGTAATCTGTTTTCCTATGGATGAAAACATACAAAATCTTTACAAGTCCTTTACTTGTTCTTTTAGGTATGGCGAAAGAAGAAACCTGTCGGTGTAGTGTAGTATACAACTTTTGGAACAGAGCAGGTTGTGCTTAGCTGGAAAGAGCACCTATTATAAAAGTTGGGACATGTTTGTTCTTAAATAGTGCTTGTTATAGTATTGAAAGGTCACCTATTTCTCTGTGCTTTTTTTGGAGTATTTATAGGCTATAACTGTGTTTACATCAGTACCTAAATTAGCCTCTTAATATATTTTTGTTCTGCATTAGTAGGCTAATACTGGAGTGCAGGAAAATAGAAGCAGTGTGATCAAACTCAGAAGGATTGGTCACTCCATCTGCATCAACCCACAGTTCCTAAAGGCAGAAAATGTTCTAGGATCCAGAAACTTTTCTGGATAGGTTGGACTACATGGAGGAAGATCCAGGGGGTTACTCTTGAGGAGAGAAAAGAAACCTATGAAATGCAGATGTGGCAGGGCTTACTGGGAATGGGAAATAGGAGCTGCAGGCACCTCATGGCAGCCCTGTTTGCTTTAGTTCTATTGCTGCTTTAAGACTGTGCAGACAACAGTAGTAACTACTGCATAATACAAAGTCTGTTGTATAATGTGATCAATAGGATTAGTTTAAAAAATTACAGAGATTGTGCCACTGGTTGCTTTGAAAACAGAATTTAGTGTCAAATGGGTAAGGAATTTTGAGAGATTGTTTAGGAGCAGTGAGGATAATGTGTGTGGACTGTTCACGCTAGTCAAGGGAGATCATACTTAAAGAAAGGTGTCCTTGTTATAGAGAATTTGCTCTTAGAGACAAACAAGAACACAAAGAGGGGGAGAAGAACCCCAGACCTTCAATCAGACCAACACTTCATGTATGTTGTTTGGGATGAATTTTCATTGTTATTAGAAGAGTGTCTGGAAGGTCTGGATAGTATTAGTAGCTCAGACTAATACATTCAGTATCAGAGATTAGTGATGGCCCAGGTGAGATGAGAACATTCCTTGTGCATCCGCAGATGAGGTGGGATAATACACTGAGATCAAGGTACAACTGAGAAAGGAATCGTGCACAAGGAAAGCTGATGACTGCATTTCTATATGAAAGGATAGAAAAACTCAATCAAAGAAGTCCAAGACTTGAAAGAATGACCATACTATATAAGAGGAAGGATATTAATGTATCTGGGATTAGAAAAATGAGGTAATACAGCTGACTCCATGAGTGCCGGGGGCAGAAGTGTACTGTGTTTTGTGTTGGGACTTGAGTCACTCACTGTGACCTCTAGCTTCCAGTGTCCAGACTCACGATATTCTTTTTATTGCTTTTTACGTACGTATGCAAAGACGCAAGAATAAAAGCACCACATCTATGTAAAATAGAGGAACATCTATTATTTTTTTTGCCCTGCTGTGGTCTTATTCAGTCATAACTTGGTCATTGCCCTGAAAATACCTTGACATTGGGTGATTGTTTTCAGCTATGCTCTCATACACCTTAGGTCTTTTATTTTAAACTTACTTCTGTAATTCTCACAGTAATGTCCAATATATTTAATGATCATAAATATATATGTGTGTGTGTGTTCCTGAGTTTCTGTAAGAATTTCCTGTCATAAAGGTCTTTTAGTTCTCTGGCGTTAGGTCTTAAATGACATACAGTCCCCAGATCAATTGACTTTTGCTGTCAGGTACAACCTTTGAGCAGTACTGTGTATATTTATACAAGCCAACTTCGTTTCTGGTCACCTATCAAGACATAGTAGGAAAGTTTTAACAATACACAGGGAGGTTTCAATCATGTTTTATTAACAGCTGTGAAATTCTCATGGGGTGTGTGCTTCATGGCATCCACAGACAAGCTTGAGGTTGAGCAGGAATAGGAATGTAATGCACTTGTATTGAGGTACAAAGAGGTGGGCAGATTTCAGTCCCCATTTCAGTTCAGCACAGATTGCAACAAGTATTGGGGCCATTGCCCTGAGCACACAGAGGTCTGTCAGTAGGAATCTAATGTTTCTGTAAATGTCCCGTTCCACTGATACAGCGCAAGGTCTTGTTCCCTCAATTCCAACAGGTTACCTGAGCAGGCCAAGGTATCAACCAGGAAAAAAACCAAAGTACAGTCTGGCAAGAATAAATGGAGCAATACTTTCAACAAAACACATAATGATTTTCTTACGTGGCAGAAAAATCTGCTAAAAAGGATTCCGCTATAGTTTTGTAAACAGAAGTGAAATCACAGATAAGTCATTAAAAATAGTAATAAAAATGTTCATTTTCTGTTGAGAAGGAAAAGCTGAAGTATTTTGGCAATATTTTGTATAACAAAGAAGAGTCACTCCACACTCAAAACCATACAAGTTTTCAACTGCTATGGGACAAGACAAGTTTCAAGGAAGGTAATACCAACCCTGCATAGTTCTGAATGGACCTACGTTAAAGTTCTGTTCTTCGAGTAAAACGGCAGTTACGGATTTATTGTGTGCCAAATTAAAAGGTTCATTTTTAAGTTGAGTAATAGATATCAAAGGCCACATCAAAGTTTGTCTTTAAGTATAACTGTATTCAGAGGCCAGAACTTTATTAAGTGATTCCTGCATTTAACTGTATTTTGCACCTCAATGTGACAAAGCAGTAGGATTGTGCCCAGATGAGGGTTCTCAATTAGTCTCCTTGTCTTTTTGTCCAAGCAAAGAGAAAAGCCAGTGTGTGCTTTTATGGCTGGGAAGCTGTTGTTAAATATACACTACCCCTTGAAACTCACTCTGCTTTCTAAGACTCCATTGTCTGACAAGAAACAGTGGGAAGCAAGATTCTCAGCAATCAAGATACAAGGGGGGAAAGAATAATCTACGTTAATAGAGATTCTGCATAACAGTGAATAAAAACTGAGGTATGGATGTTGCTATTGGGTTTAGCTTGCATTAGGTGGGGTCTATTAGAATTCATACCTCTGATTTTATTGTTGGCATTGTTACGGTGAAGAAGCTTTCCAGTGGAGGTTTTTTGCTGGGAAAAAAGCCCTAAATGCATGTGAATGTAAAACAGCTAGAAGATGGATGTTATGAACACCAAAATGAAGTGAAAGCTTGTGCGTAGCTGTTGCTCACGTGTTTTACATGACTCTTAAATGTGCTGCCTAAAAACAAAAAGAAATACTTAGTATTGAGATTTTTATTAAGTGAAAAGGAAATATTAGAGAACTATTAGTTGTACAGACTAAACAAGCACAATACTATAAAACAGAATCCAATATGTGGTAGTTTTTCATAATCTAAACCACTTGCTTAATGTGTAGCGTACTCTAGGCTTAAGAAAAAGGTGAAAAAATTAAATCTGCCAGTCTCTACAAAGAAAATGAGGGGAGAATTTGGGCCGTATATGTATTATCATGGATTTAAATTTTATGCTAGCAAAGAAAATAAACTTGGAAGATTTTGTCTGCTTTTCTTAATTTTGTTTTTCTCTTGAGTTTTAATTATATCCCAGAGTGATGAGTAAAATTTGGGCCACCTGTTTTCCACTGGGCCCTTTCTAGTTTTTGTGAGTTTATAATACACCATACAAGTATTCCTCTTGGAGTTGTTTGGGAAAGCTGTTGTGAGCTAATAAAAAAAAAATAAATGAAATAACAAATGGCTGCTCTTTCTAGGTGGCAAAGAAAAGCCTATGAAAATGTTTCATGGTGGAAATCAGTGATGGTTCGTAAAGAAACTTGTTCAGTAGCACATAAAAACTTCAGGGTGCTTTAAATATGTTGTCAAAGTACGTTGTTTTAATGACCTGAATTCTATTGCTCTTATGTTGCCAGGGGTGTACTGTGAAGCTCTCAGCCTCCACAACTTGCAAGAATGGCAATCAGGATATTGCTTAGGGTGGGAGGATTGTAATCCCCCATCCAAAATACCTCACTGGGTCGCTGAAGATGAGGGCGTGTATTTTCAGGTGATTTTGAATGCTGTCAGGCTGGACAGATAACATTCAATGGATTCCTGGTCTGTCATGCGGAAGTTTGCCTTCCCCGTTCTGTTTGAACTGTGTGTGAGTGCAGGAAACGGCTTTCCTCGGCACTCGATTGGGTGGATTCTAAGCTGCTTATGTCCAACTCAGCAAAGAAACAACTTTATCCTCTCCCAAAGTCTTCACAGAAAAGCAGACTCCTGTACAGTCACTCACGAAAAGGAAGAACTTGATCTGCTTTTGTGAAGTTTAAGTGTCCTATGTAAGAATTCTATCAGAACCATAACCGTATTGAAAAATTACAGGGTTTTTTCTGTTTCACTCGTCTGTGTCACACTGTGGTTAGATAATAAGACATATGTTTTTGCTTTTAGACAGTAATTACTTGTGCTGAGAGTCGGGTATGACAGGGGTGCACTGTCAGCAAGTTTGCTGATGACACAAAGCTGGGTGGTGTTGCCGACACCCCAGCAGGCTGTGCTGCCATTCAGTGAGATCTGGACAGGCTGGAGAGCTGGGCAGACAGAAATTTAATGAGGTATAACAAGGGTAAGTGTAGTCTTGCATCTGGGCAGGAACAACACCAGGTACCAGTATAGGCTGGGAACTGACCTGTTGCAGAGCAGTGTAGGAGAAAAGGACCTGGGGGTCCTGGGGGTCCTGGTGGACAGCAGGGTCATCATGAGCTAGCAGTGTGCTCTTGTGGACAAGAGGGCCAACAGCATCCTGGGGTGGATTAGAAGGGGTGTGGTTAGCATATGGAGAGAGGTTGTTCTCTCCCACTACTCTGCCCTGGTCAGACCACATCTGGAGTATTGTGTCCACTTCTGGGCTCCTCGGTTCAAGAGTGATGTGGAGCTGCAAGAGGATGGAACCAGGTTCTTCTCAGTGTCGTCTAGTGATAGGATGAGGGGCAGTGGCAGTAAGCTGGAACATAGGAGGTTCCACATAAATGTCAGAAGGAACTTCTTCCCAGTGAGGGTGACAGAGCACTGGAACAGGCTGCCCAGGGACGTTGTGGAGTCTCCTTCACTGGAGATGTTTAAGACCTGCCTGGATGTGTTCCTGTGTGACTTGATCTAGGTGATCCTGCTGTGTCAGGGGGATTGGACTTAGATGATCTTGTGAGGTTCCTTCCAATCACTAGTGATTCTAACGATTCTGTGATTCTATGTTGTATCTCTTGTGAAGTTAATGAGGGAAGTATCAGTTATACTGTTATCTTTTGACAAGAGTTGGCAAGAAATTATGTAGAGCTGTCTCTGTCAACTGTTGAAATCTTCCAAGGTTTTATGTTTTTATATTTAAATGTCTGTGGGTTTGTGGTTCTTTTTTTTTTCATCTAGGAGATAATAGCAAACACCTGAAGATAGTGTTAAGGCATTTTCTTCATTCTCTGACTCCTCCTCAGTTTTGGCTGCTGCTAAAACAGCTCAGAAACTAGCATTAAGACCTAATTCCTTCACTGATGTAAAACATTACAACAATAAATACCCATGAGCTTAAATGTGTTAAACTTATTTGAGCATTCAGTAGGGTTAGTGCATCAAAACTCACATATGTAAGGAATTTTCTCTAAGTTATAAACAAGAACTTCTCTCTATAATAAACTCTTGATATATTCTTTCACCTTACCCCTGAAAGTAGATGGAAACCTGTTTAATCTGGATGAGCGCTAGGTAACGCTTGAGGTAACACATGTATGTTTTCTTAATTCTTACCACTTCCTGTGGTTGAGTGGTACTGTCTTTGTTTCTATATGTACAGAGCTCTTAGCTGATAATGTTACTGATCTTGGTGTGATTGCACTAAGACCCATGTCAAAGTCCTGCTGAAATCAAACAGAAGTGCCATTATTAAATTGAATTTAGTTGCTGGATTGGAAAGGCAAGCTCCCTTGAAGCCTTGGAAACAGTTACTCTCTGCAATGAAGACATCTGATTTAGAGCTATTAATCTAATCTCCTTTTATGTCAATTGGGAGGCAAAAGAAATCAAAGGCATGCATAAACAATAAGTGTAGCATGTCTGATAACAATCAAATATGAAATTGTATTGATCATTTGCCTCCTATACATTCTGTACCCTCTGACTATCAAAGGACCACAGAATAGTTACCCCGAAGAAGTCCATGTTACATACATTGGAAGCTCTGTTGTTTTCACAGCTAAGCATCCTATTGAAATTAGATTACCTGTCTGGCTGTGCAAATATTTGTTTTCTCTTGTTTTTCTGACCTGCCCTGAAACTCAGTTTCTATATAAAGTTGGATTTTTATTTGTTTTACATATTTTATTTGGAATACATAAAAAGTGCATACTCCTAATACTTCCTTGTTTTTCTTCCTGAAGAGAATAAAAACTGTTTTAGGAAAAGAAGATTACAGATTAATTTGTGTTGAATACAGACAACTGGAGTCTACCTAGCAGGAGTGAAAGAGGGTTAATATATAGTTGTTGATGTCATGGTAAAAATACCATCTCGTATAGCACACACAAAGAGCTCACTGGAGCATTCAGGTATGAAGAGTCAATCTGAATGCCTGCTGGAGGACTAAGTACTGGTGCCTCTGGGATATTTAATACATGCCTTGCATTTTCTCGTTTTAGCAGTTCATATGAGCTATATCTAACCCCTAGGGTTTATAGAGGGGAGGTACGTTCTAACTATCGAGTTTGAAGATTAACAGTCTTTTGAATTAGTTGATATCCCAAATGCCTTTGCCTTTATATGAGGTGTTTTTATTGCTCCATAGTTAAAGTTCCACTCGGTTGCATAAGTGATTAGTTAATCAGCTATATCCAGCTGATATACGTTGTGCCAACAAATCCAGTTCCTTTTAACCCTGACATTGTTTCTGTTTCATTTCCTGGCTGTCATGTGTAAACTTAGTGATATTTTCAGAAGTGTTTCATGCTAAAGAATTAATATCTGTTAACTAACAAACCCCTCTGCAAGCAAATCTGGGGAGGGAGGAAGGTTTGGGAGCGATGATTGAGTTCTTGTTACATCTTCATCATTGGCCTGCTCAACGTAAGTTGATGCTGATAAAGAGTTTGCAGAGGCTATGAATGTTGACTTCACCCTCTTGTGCTTCTCAGCACTGTAATGAGGCCATAAGGCTGTTTCGTGAGGGCTTTCTCTGCAAGAGTTTTTGACTCTTTCTGCTTTAGAAGACTGGTTTGGGGAGAAACAAAAATAAATGACTACTTCTTTCTAATCTCAGTACCTTTGCAAGTGATCTTTCTGTCATGGTAAAACTTAACGTACCTGATTCACTGAGTCCCAGTATAGGGTGAGGAACAGAGGCAGCAAGTAACTTTCTAAACTTAAAATTACTTTGTGTGTTTACAAGTCACAGTTCAGAAACAATCTTCAAAATGTAAGAATACATGCTTTAAACAATTACAGATCATACTAAACAGTGATCAGTGGTTGCCACCACCTACCAAATCCAAAGTGGGTCTCTTTAGCTTGGAGAAGAGGAGACTGAGGGGTGACCTCATTAATGTCTATAAATATTTGAGGGGTGGGTGTCGGGAAGATGGAGCTGGGCTCCTCTCAGTGTCATGTAGTGATAGGACGAGGGGCAATGGTTGTAAGCTGGAACACAGGAGGTTCCACATCAACCTGAGAAGGAACTTCTTCACGGTGAGGGTGACGGAGCACTGGAACAGGCTGCCCAGGGGGGTTGTGGAGTCTCCCTCACTGGAGATATTCAAGACCCGCCTGGATGTGTTCCTGTGTGACTTGGTTTAGGTGATCCTGCTGTGTCAGGGGGATTGGACTGGATGATCTTTCGAGGTCCCTTCCAATCCATAGAGATTCTATGATCTTGCTATGTTCTTTAAACATAAAAAAAATAGTGACTATCACAGCCTGGTTTTCATTTAATTGATAACTGAGGTTGGTGGTAAGCTACAGTGACTAAAAATAAGCCTCCTTCATCTGCAAACACAGATTACTTGCCTCAAAGATTTTTAGTACTTTGCTGAAAAAGTGCTATTGCTTTTGGATACATCACAAAACACAAGGAAGCTGCAGTAAGCAAGCTAGCTTTTGAAAGGATAAATGGACGTGCGCTCGAAATCTATGTTTAGAATTGTGCAGTTTGCCAGTAAATCCTGAGGAGTGAGAAGTGATGAAAGTGGTCCTTTTTGGCTTTATGGTCTATGATGCTGCGCTTCAGGATCACAGAACATGGAAGACTTGTTTTTCTAATAAAGGCACTTAAACTAATTATTGACATCTTGGATTCTGGTGAAGAGTGAACAGGAGAATTAGAAAGGGTTTGATACCTGAAACTATTCTGCTAATAATGTGGGGGTCTTTGCCCTATAGTTATCTCAGACTCAATTTAAGTTAATTTATTTAATGGAATTTCAAAGAATGCTTAATTGTTTGAGCGTTGTCTGATCTGCAGCTCTGTGTGGAACTTACAAAACGTTGTGATGATGTGATGAAATGTTTGGCAAAAGAGATAAGTTCTCCCAAAACCAGAATTTGGGGTTAAGAGCACTTTTGTATCTGAAGAATCTAGAAAGGAAAAAAAGACAATTAAAAAACCCTGCAGTTCATTAGATTGTATGAATTAATGTAGCTTGAGCAAACTCTGTGAGGCGAGTAGGAGTTGAGCTTTTCATGTGACCCGAGGGGGAAAAAAAACAAAGATGTGTTTTCACTGGGGAAAATGATGTTACTTGCAATATTCTCTACAGCAGCATCAGTTAAATTGTTTAAAACATAGTACAAGCCCTTTCACTGGGCCTCTACAGCTTTTTATATCAGTAAAGTGTATTGACCAAACATCCTCAAAATTACTAATATGCAGAAGGCCTTGGATAGCCAAGAGGCCTCTTCAGCATCACAAAAACATAAGATCCAATTTGGTTTTTTCCTACTTCATTATTTATTTTAGGTCGTCTCAGATCACCAACTATGATCTTAAATGCATCATTTATGAATTCATGAGTGCTGAGAAGCAGTGTGAAACACTTACAAGCTCCTTTGTAAGTGTGCAAGGAACGTCTTAAAAAGAAATAAAGGAAAAAGCTATAATGATTTTCACTACAATGTTACTTCATCATAAAAGTCACTTTGACTTCTATGACCGTTTTCAAACCTATGATATCAAAGAGCACAGAAAGAAATTGGGCATGTTTAATCAAAAGTCCTTGCATGTGTATAATTTGGGATGGGTTTTTTATCTTTTCTCCTGGAGGCTTTCACATGTGTCATATAAACAGACACTCCTCTCTTTGCCCAGGGTTCTGCAAACCTGTACTAACATCTCTGCTCTGTGATAATGGTACTTTTTTTTAATTCAAGAAAGCAGTCTCCTTTTGGTCTCTAAAGAAGGTTCTGCTAGATACAGCCACCCGTGGGTCAGTCTGTAGGAGTCCCGGCCACATAGTAGGCAGCTCATGTTTTACTCATGATTTATTGATATCCTTTACTCGGCGAAATTGCAGAGAGGAGGCATTTCAGTTAGCAAATTTAAAACTTTATACAAATGCATACTTCTAAATAGACTAATGCAGCTTGTTCAATTGGATAGTGATTTCTAACCTCAAATGTACTTATCTACCAAATATTCTTCTTGCTGACCAAGAGACTTGTTGGTGCTATGGGAAAAACCCCGCAAGCTGCTTACATGTTGGCACCTATAAATATACTGAAGGGCACTGCATCAAAATCTTTCACCATGATAATCTATATTGTTGTATTAATTAAGGTTAAAGGTTAAGACATTAACCAGGGCTCTGTGCAGCTTTTCAATTTGAATCAGAGACAGTCAATATAATAATGGCTGAAAAGGCAAAGCATTTCTGAATTATGGTGATGTATGTAAACAACAGGCACACTGTAATTATTAGACATTAGACAAATATTTACAGGGAGATTAACTTTTTTGGCATTTTACGCCGTGTGAAGTATCTTACTACTTGCATCTTGTTGCTCATACCACATCTTCTGAGACTGCATTCATTGCACACACAACTCAGAGTTAACTAGTATAGATGCAACAATTTTATCCATATGCTTATTCTGGCAGGGTACAAGTGTATTGCTAACATATTCCTATGGCTGCTTAATGTCCCACCCTTGGACAATAAAATGCAATAACTTGAGATTGCTAACTTTACATGATCTTTCTGGGCATTCTGCATTGTAATGGGCTCAGCTTGTGGAGGAAACACTTCCTCTTTGGCTGTCACAGTCAATTGACTGCTATCTTAACATTCCACTTTTTGCTTAAAAAAAGCAGTCAGATATCTTCTACACATGCTAATGTGTCCTCAAGTCTCCAAAGTATGACAAAGGCAGAATCCTGTTCTGCTGCTGCAAGGTGCTAGTTTCCAGCATATTAATGTTTAAGTACAAATTGCTCCTAAGCTGGTGCTGATAGAGATGAAGCATGTGTTAGTACAGCAGCTCTCTCTTAATTCTGATGGAAGTCTTAGGACTATTGTTTGATTTGCATTTCTTAAAAAATCAGAAAATGCAAAGGCACTGCACATATCTACCTTCTTTTTCTCCAGCTTTCAGGTAGAGGCTTGAAAAGACCATTTCCACTTGAATAAAATACAGAAGTAAAAAATAATTTGTGGAGTATGCTGTATTGCTGTTCCCTGTAGGCTGTGCATTTGAACTTGTCTGCCATTGTTATGATAGCTGTGCCCCTCATCTGATTTCTAAAGGTTAGTCTGTGTTATCTTTATCTCTACAGAGATTTCCTACGAAGGATCATGACATGGTTCAGTGATCACAGGAGGGTTTTTCCTTCTACAATTTGTAATATTAAAAAATACCAGAAGATTACTGTATGGACTTTATCTGTGTCCTTTTAGTATGTACAAAGAATAGCACAATTGTGGTTGTGCATTGATGTGCAGTGATATGAAACATGAGCAGGATTTGAAAAGGTAGCCCTGCCACAAGGAACCTATGAAAAAAGAGCTCATATGCGTCAGATACAGTATTCTGGTAATGTCCTTTGGCACTAGTTTTGGTCTCTGAATACGGTGATTAATTAACAAATAACTGTGAAAAACTCCGTTAATAATTTGATTTTGTTTGTTTATTGCACTGGGATCTGAGAGCATCAAAACACAGTTTGTTAAATCTGTACTTGAGCAATGGTTACCTTTGAGTACCAGCAATTCCCAGTGAGTCTCTGCAGGAGTTTAGATCTTTAAGTGACAAACAGTGTAATTTAAAGTCAAACGATTGTTTAAACTTGCAGCCAAAATGAAGTAAGCAAGTATTGTGGTTTTCTTCGTGATTCGCCCATTGCAGGCATCGAAGCTTAACCCTGGAGAAGTTATGTCACGGTGTATATGGACAGCAGTGTTTTGGTGTTGTGTTTATATTTGGAATCGGGCTCTTCTTGAAAAAAGTATGTTTAATACCCGAAGAATATTTTCAATGTGTAATACTTAAATATTCTTTAAAAGTTCTAGGAAGAGTATAATTGTACCTACACAGGATGTGCATTGATCTGTTTAAAGAGTTCTGAAAAGAAGTACGGCTTCAATGATAGTTATATTTATAAATCAAAAGCGTCCATGAAAAATTTGCACTGAGGAGAATAGTGTCTTTCGGATTAGCGGACATCAACTTTTCGCTTCAGGCAAAGCGACTGAGTTCTGATTTGAGGTGGTAATGACAGAAACTCTTAATGCGATCTGACACTGAGCCCATTAACATTAATGTTGCTATGTCATAATTTAATTGGAGTGTGAACAAGAAGTCTGATGCAGCGCTCACATGCCTCTGTGCTGCTTGGTTCTGACTGCTCATCATAGCTTTCCTTTTTCCTCTCTGCAGGTGTAAAACAGACTAAACCTGCTGCAGTGTGTGTTAACAGGCCTAACATATCTGAAGTTAGGTATTTAACGGCAGCGCGATCCTGCAGTTAGCAGTCTCTGCGGCCGTCGTGTATTTCCTTCCGTGTTCAGAGTAATTTGGCAAGGCTTTGTCCTGTCACAGATTGGTTTAGTGTGTGTGCGCTGCGTGACTGTTGTGACCTCTGAAAAACTGTTGGTTTTTCAGAACCAGGGCAGTAGTGGTGATGGAACTGTCTTCTCGTGTGCATTTGTCAGGGCCCTGGCCGCGGGCAGGGCCTAAAGCTGAGATCAGCTCTACTGAGAGGAACACGACGTACGAAAGAGAACGCTCACTAATTCCTGCGGGAGAGAAGTCGCTCAGAGGCTAGCTTACCTGCGCTGGGAGCAGGACACGCCGGCCGCTCACTCTGTCAGCAGAACAGGTAGATAGGTAGCGGTACTACAGGCCACTTTGTTACTAGTCACTTGGCTCTGTTCTGGATTATTGTGCACAGCTGTGTTTGTTCTGCAGCTGATTTGGAAGTGCTCAGCACCCAGAGAGAGCTCGTTGCTTACTGCATCGCAACTCAGTGCCAAAAATTAGACTTGGTGGATCTGCCTGCTGGTGGATCTCTCTGTTGTGAGGGTGTGCTCTGGGTTTCCCTTCACACGTTCGGTTTGCCTTTCATGTTACCGGCATGGTTTTCTTTCAGTCGCTGTGTGCTCTGTGTTTTCTTCTCCGGACGAGGTGCTGCGCTGCCTGGCACACTGTTAGTGATTGTTCCACGGCGTCTTTTCCCACAAGCGTACTTGCCTAAATCCAGATGCTCAGGGCTCAAAGATAACGTGGTGTTTTGTTCTAGTTCATTGATATCAACAGTTCATAAAATACACTTTGAGTATTTATGCAAGAAGACCTAAACCTGTCAGAGGCTCTGATGGTAAGGTGTGAGCAGGGAAAAAGCTGGATAAAGTTAGGGACCTCTGCTAGTATTACCTGAATAACGTGGGTTACACTTAATTTCACTGAGGAGAAGACGTAAGTCTGTGTGGTCCTGAAGCACAGTGGATTACATAGTTCTAGTGCATCTTTTATGAGTAGCATTTCTGGGATAACGTTGTGAGTACAACATTTTATTGCTGACCCTGTGTTCATGTGATTTACTACCATGTATTCCTGTGTCCAGATTTGATCTGCTGTTTGGTTCCCATGGTGGTAGATCTGAAACAAAGGCATTTTACTTCTAAATGCTGCTGCTCCTGTTGCTTCTCGACCGTGGAGGGTGGCATATACTGAGCTGAAGCCACAGACGATCAGAGAGAAAACATTGATCAATTTTTCCCAAGATCAGCAGTCTGATGGCAGTAACTGCAGATCTTGAAGATATGATGCTCTGGGGAGATGGCTCTGTGAATGTGGCTGGACATTGCAGGGAGCAGGCCACAGGGAGACGGGATTCGTCATAGCATGAAACTTTGCTGCTCTCTGTTTGATACTGTCACGAGTTCAAACCAAACAGAAATAGAAAGGATGAGGTGGGGTTTCTGATAGAACTTACCAGACTATGGAGCAACTTAGAGAAAACAAAAGGGGTTTATTAAATCTGTGACTATGTACGGAAAGAAGACAAAGCCCAAGCAAGTTCAAACACACAAACCAGATACCTCCATCATAATGCCATTTCATACATTAGCAAAGAATTCTGTAAGCAGTCTTTGTCTTTCCACTGGGGTCCTTGTGACAGGGGACACGCACACAAACACACGCTGAACGGCGCAAAGGAGAGGGCCACCCTTTGCCACCTCAGCTCCCCCATTTTTCCCAAAATGTCTTCCAAAGATTTAAGAGTTACAAGTCCTTTCAGCTCAATTCTCCTGCTTACTCAAAACATCTCTGGTCTTTCTCAGCGGCAAAATGACAGTTTCTCCTCCTGCTGTTCAGTCAGTCAAGATGGTGACAGCCACATGGCCAGTCATGTGGTGAGAACACAATGACAGTGGCCACATGGCCACATTCAGCAGGGACCTTCCTTCTCCTCAGGGCTTTGGGTTCTCCCTCTTTAAAGTTCTCTCACCATCTGACATCTCGGGCCCTGTTCACTGTTCAAATCTACAACGGTGGTTTCCTCATGGCGTGGGCAGGGGAAGGGCTTTCTGTCAGCACAGTGCGGCTCAATTTAGCACGGCAGCGGTGAGGTGCAGCATGCTGCCACCATAAACTTGAGCACCACTGCTGTTGGTGCAGTGCTTCAGCTTGGCTGGGACTGCAGGTGGCTGAGGTCTGGGAACGTGGCACTGCTGTTGCGTCCAACCCAACTCCCAGCAAGGACAAAAAGGCACAGAAAAAAAAAAAAAAGGGGNCCCCCCCCCCCCAGCCATCATTTTTCCGTGTGCAGGGTACATGGAAACACCCCCTTGCTCCCTTCTCTAAGCCAAGCACAAACTCCCTTTTGAAGAAGCCCCCCACAGCCTTGGTCTCTTGGGCACCTTCAGAGAGCCTGTGAGGAGATGGAGGCTTTTTCTTCCCAGATAGTCCACATTAAGGAAAAGAATAGGGAGACCCAAACAGCAGTTAAGTGCTGCCTGGGGTGAGGGGTTTCTTTCTGCCTCCCAAGATAGTATTTTTTGGGAAAAGAAGAGGAAACGAAAGGTGATACCCAGAATCTATTTTCCTAACATAGCACAGTTATTGAACAAAAGCTGCAAATAATTAGATCCCAGTGTAACAATTACTTTTTATTAGCATTTTGTAAACATGCAGATAAGCTATTTTTGTGGGTCCATGTGTGTGTTGAAGCATCCTGCATTACTGGTATAAAACCAAAACTGATGGTGCCTGTGGATATCTATATGCTCAGCTGTACATAGAGACTGCATACATCTATATATAAATATAGAGAAGAGTAAGGTTTCAAGACAGATACTTGAAAAACCAACATAGTTTTAAAATGTATCCAGTGTGGAGAGCTCAAATAAACATGACTTTTTTTCCCTCCTTTTTTTAATACTCTGCTGAGTAAGTAGGATTGAAATGGATCCTGGTGTCCTGCACTTTCTGAACAAAGGTTAATGTAAGTCTGTCAGTATTGCTTTTCCTCCTTCTATTTTTATTTTAGAGATATGTGTATTTCTACAGTCTTCTGTGACATAGTAGTGTAACACGGTAATATTGAAAGATTGTTTTTCAACAATTTAAGAATGTCGTTGAGTGTTGTTTTTCAGCAACAGAAAATGTTTAATGTGTGTCTAATTCTTCAGACTGCCTCAAGAGCAAGGTAAAGGATATTAGGTATTTGAAAGGAGATGAGTTAGTACTGCATATCTATAGGTGTTTATTTGATTTATTAGCAAAAAGGGGAAAGTAGGATACATGATTTTCCACCTCTGGTTTTACAGCACGTTTGAAGTGTGGACATGTGTACTGCCTGTTGTTCGTTTGTTAAGTTTCTGTGGGTCGGGTTCGGGGTATATATTACACAGTATGCTGTCATATTTGAAACAAACACTTCTTGTGGGAGTGTCCATCAGGATTGGTGTTAATCTAGAAAGATCTATAAGGTGGACAGGCTTCTAAAAATTAAGAAGAAAATAATCCTATTTCTGTCCCGCTATAAATGGAATTTAACCACTGAAATTTCTGACTTAATCCTACTTGACCTTTTTGCTAGACTAATGTGCTTTTACACTTAAGTAAATTAACTGTCCAAACAGTCTTGCACACAACTTTCAATTTGATATTTCTGCCCACACTTGTCTGTAAGCCTGTAGAGTACTTTCTACTAACCATAGTTAGGTTTGTCTTTCTTAAGAATTGCATCAGTCAAGTTTTACATTAGATTTTTCTGTTTTCCTGTTCTGTGATGCTTTGTAAGCCATGAGGACTGCACGTAGATAGGAGGACTGAGCACAGGCTTAACAGAGTGGTTTTGGACCTAATTATTCAGCCTTGCTCTGCAGTACACCCTACCTGACCTTAAAATATTGTCAATTGAGAAACCATTACTTTTACACAAAACGTGTCCTCCAAACTGCTTTTGGCTTTGCAGCTCTTAAGAGCTGACTGCAGGCAAAAAAGTCTTGTAGTGGAAAGTGGATTTCATGTGCTAGAAGTGGAGATTCTTCTACATCAGCCAAATATACCTGCACCAGTGTTCAGCCAGTTTTCATAATGTCTTGGTCATTAGTCTGAAACAACAAAATATCTTACAGTGGTAGAAGAAAATACTCAGAGATAATCAGGGAACTTTGGCAAGAGGTAGGAATCCTATAGGCAGTTGCCTGAAATAACAGAAGGCGTGGTTGGCAGGTGAATGAGAGTGAGCAGTGTTACCTGCAGTTATTCTCTGTTTTGTTTTTTGTCTGTCTCCCTTGAAACTGTTTGATGTAATGTTTCAAACCTCTTGATGGGAAGTATAACATTCAATTTAATCTTTGCAGTTTCGTACATTTTGCCAAACATTAGGGAGTGGAAGGGATCTCAAAGACCATCAAGTCCAGTCCCCCTGTCAGAGCAGAATCATCTTGATGAAGTTGCACAGGAACATGTCACAGTATCACAGTAATGATCAGGTTGGAAAAGACCTTAAAGATCATCCAGTCCAACCTAAATCCAAATAAACCCAGTCATCCTAACATCTAGATCATGCCACTCAGCACCTCATCCAGCCTAACCTTGACTGACTGAACCACCTCTGTGTGCAGCCCATTCCAAAACCAGATCACTCTTTCACTGAAAAATCTTTTCCTAATGTCAAGTCTAAACCTCCCCTGGTTGAGCTTAAGACTATGACCCCTTGTCCTGTCTCCAATGGCCAGGGAGAAAAGACCAACCCCTGTCTGACTACAGCCACCTTTCAGATAGTTATAAACAGCAATAAGGTCACCCCTGAGCCTCCTCTTTTGCAGGCTACACAAACCCAGCTCCCTCAGCCTCTCCTCATAGGGCTGATCTTCCAGCCCTTTTACCATTGAAGTTGCCCTTCTTTGGACTCGTCCAGGCAGGTTTTAAATGTCTCCAGAGAAGGAGACTCCACAATCTCCCTGGGCAGCCCATGAGTGTAGTACATTTGATAAAACTTTGTTTTTATTAAAATGTAGAAACTAGCTCTTTAGAATTGTATTTATGAATATAAATTAAAATAAACGTTTTGAAAAAGTATTTAATTCACAGTGGTTTGGACACTAAATTCTCAGTCCTGTCAGCATTTTAGAGGTGCCAAGTGCTATCCCTTAGCATCTCTAGAAAGCCGACAGCTTTGGAAAAAAAGTAGTATTTTCTAGTTGTCTGGCTTTAGGTGAGGTGGTCATTGAACTAAATTGCTTCAATAGATTAAAATGAAGGCTTTGTGTATCAACTGGTGAAACTGCAAAGACACAGTCAGCATATAGTGATACTTAGGTGCTGGAGTAGATTTTGGTCCCAAATGCTTAGCCCTAGCCTTAACAACTCCAAAACTTCAGGTGCAGGCAGAGGTATTATAGTGTAGCTTTCATGGAGACCTGTTTTTTAAGAAATTCAAGGAACTGAGAGAAAGATTTGCTGGAGGAAGGTTTTCCAGAAAGCTGCCTGATCCTAGTTGCAGCTTCTTGTGAGGTGCTGTATTCTATGTCAGTATTATGGAATTTATCCAGTTTTTCAGTTTCTTGAATCATGAAGAATCTTCTTGAATTGAAGTGAGCAACAAGAGTCTTTAGAATCTGCGCTGCCCTTGATGAAGCATCATGCAGCTCTCCCTCATCCCTGTACCTGAAACTGAGGAGAGCTTGATGTTTTTGCTGTACAAGATTTGAATGTTGTCTGCAATAGATACTACAACCCATTGCAGTTAGGTTTTAGTAATTATTTTCTGTAACTTGACCATTATCCAGTGCTAGAGCACAGAGACAAGGTTTTCCTTTAAGGTTGAGCATCTTTAATGTTTTAATGTCTGCAAGTACATTTATTGGGAGGTAGGTAACTAAATGAAGTAAAAAAAATAAATGCTAGATTACTTGATGCTTTTTGTTTTAATATCTAAATAAGGATACACATTAATAATAGCATTAATAGTTACATGCTCTTTCTTATTGTATGTTGCAACCTGTTTTAGAGGAAGTATAAATCTTGCTTCAAAGTGTACTCAGTTTTGGATTTGGCTGAAATGTCTGCTTGGGGATTCCCATGAGAGACAGGCTAGCTCTGTTCTTCCTTACATTTCAGAGTATCATCTCACTGGGAGCTCTGGTTTGCCTCTCATCCTGCCTTTCTGTCATGGTATGTATTAAAAGGAAGGGCACTGATTTCTCATGTACTATGAAGGCTACTTCAGGTACAGAGGATGAAAACATCAGACTTCTTTTCTCTAAAACCACAGAGCAGACATAACCTTACAGCCACTTCTCGTACAGGAGGGGAAGCGATTCAAGAATTTTTCTCTCCTCCTTTTCTATTTCTTGATAGAAAGAAAAGCCAGCCAGAATCTGAGAGTCTGCTATAGTATCTGTGCACATGTACTCCTGTCCGCTAGCACTTCTTCCAGTGTATTGCATACCTGAAGAAAATAAATACTTAATTGAGTCAAACCTCCCATGATATGGAAGTAGAAACTTGAGACAATTATTCTGTTTGACTGCATGCACTGATTATTAAACCAAACTTTACACATTTTCTGGAAATAACATTATTATTAGACCAGTAGAAACTGAAAAACCTGCTTTTCCCACCGCTCTGATGGATTCAGTTAATGTTTTTCCCTGAAAAGCTTCACCCACACACTGCTGTGTACATAAATGTAGTCAAATGCTACATGATTTCATTTGCAGTGTCACAGGATTTGGTGCATGAATATGGAAACACAAATACAGAGACAGACTGATCACACCGTAAGCATATTGGGATGTGTGCCACGTGTTCTATGACAGCTGCTGCCACCAGGGCTTCAGTGCTTGGAGTTCCTGAAACCGCCTGGTAGGTTGGGTTTAAAACCTTCTGAAAAATACATCAAAAAGTTGCTGTGGCACTGCAGGGGATACTTATGCACAGACTAAAAGAACTAGTACAGTGCTCTGTTCAACAATTCTTCACCCACAAACATTTCTGAATTCTAAAAGTATTTTGACACTTCCGTGTTAAAACACTACGTAGTACTAATGCTTAGCATTGTGCCCCAAGTCTTTTAAAGTAAAATCAAACACTATCAGATTTCTTTTCTTTTTTGTTCTGCATCTTTAAAAATATCTTGTAAAAAGTTTTTGATAAAGGTACTCGTTCGTTTCATGAAAGGCAATGTGGGTGCCTCTGAAAAGTGGTAATCTGCATTCTTTTTATAGGGTTCTGATTATATTGTAGGGAAAAGGAAAATGCAGATACATATAAGAAAAGCAAGAAGAAGGGAGATTTTCCCACTTCCATATGGTAAAGAGAGCTGAAGATTGCAAGGGACCAAATTACATGGCTGTGGTTTCTATTATTGACTGCAGGTAGACTGTAAATCCAGTTTGTGATTGGCATGAGGAAGACCTGTGAAATTTGCCTGTGGCATATTCAAGTGGCCCAGATACATACAACTCATACAACTCATAAAAAGAACATCCGTTGTTCCGTTGCTTCATTGATAGCCGGCAGAAAGTGTCCATGACACTGAAGTTTTACATAATTTTTTATTTCTACTTTTACACTCCTAATTTTGTGGCAGTACTTTTGGTTCAAAATGGAAACCACAAATATTAATTTAAAAAAGTTCTAATTCTGGCTCCTTTGGAATTTATTTTGCAAATGTAAGTAGAGTGATAATTATATAACAAAGGCAATTATTTTCTGTATTATGAAATTGTATCTATATTCCAAGCTGTCGTTTATGTCAATGTTTCTGTCCTTTCTTAAAGCAAAGCAGTACAATGTCCTTACTCATCCAAGAACCATGACAATCTCCTTGATGCATGAAATGACTGGTGTAAACAATAGGAACACTGTGTGATAGGGACATTGAGCAGACAGGAAAATAGAGAAGACCTGAAATCACCAATGAAACTGTACTAGCCTCATTGCTGCAAAAATTAATAAACATGACAAATACTACATTTTTACATAATTTTTAGAATTTTTTTGAAGGTGATTACATTTTTCACTAGATGCTTCTGGTTTTTTATACAAGGGAATTTTACTGGGTATTTTAGGCAGAGAGCATAAAGTCTCAGAATCAAGTAGTAAAGGGTTCTCAAGTCCCTAAGTGGTTCTCAGCATGTTTTCAAAAGGGATGTTGAAAGGAAAATTTTGTAAAAAGAAGCAGCCCAGACTTCATGAAAAGTTACATTTTCCAATTCCTATTTATTGTTTACTGTAAATACTATACCTTGTTTTCTGTGGGTTATCTATCTTCAGATTCTAAGCGTAGGATCTTCTTTTAAATTTTTCGTAGTGTCAGTGTTCAGTTAACCTTCCCAACTGCTGAGTACAGCATCTGAACAGCGCTGCTGTTACGGAGCCTGCTGTCTAGATCTCGTTTCGGTTTTGCTTTTCCATTTTTTTTCAGCACAGCACTTAGAAAAGTTGGAACCAGAAACAGTGTGTTTGTAGAAGAGTTTCTTTTATGTTCCAGGTCAAAGTGATTCCACTGTATTACACAGAGTTTACAGAAGTCTCCTTTACTAATGCTGTTATCTTTGTCAACTGATCTGATGAGTTCATCAGACAGGATGTTTTGATAACAACTTCTTTCTAAAGAAGCTCATTGATGTAGAGCATTTGTCATGTTTCCCTTCTTTATGTACAGCTTCTCTGTATGTGAGACTGAATTTGAAGTCCTAAATCAGTTGGAATCGTGGCCATTGTTAAACAGCAGGGACCCTAAGGCATTTTCTAATTAAGTAGCCAATATCATCTGATTGTCTTGTTATTTGGAGCAACCATCCACTTGCATGGAGTTTCATTTAACATTATGCCAAATGCAGTTGAATGATGGTCTGGAATTTGTGAGTGAATTTTCAATTCATTGTTTGTCTCAGACCAAGTTTTTCTGTGTGGAATCTACTGTAGACAGAAATAAAATTATAATCTGATGTCCATTCAGCTAATGACTGTTAATAGACATACAAATGTGAGGACTAAAGGGCAATAATTAGTGCCCCTGGCAGCTGTCTTATGGAAATATCATCAGCTGTAAAAAACACTTGCATGGTCTTAGAATTGGGACAGCAGCCTTTTAATAGCTTCTGGTAGTTTTCCTTCTCTTCCTGCTAAGAAAATTCAGCAGAATTAATACAGAAGAGAACTTCACCGAATCACAGAACTTAGGGATTGGAAAAGACCTCAAAAGATCATCTAGTCCAATCCCTCTGCCAGAGCAGGATCACCTAGACCAGGTTGCACAGGAACATATCCAGGCGGATCTGAAATGTCTCCAGAGACATATTTATAGGCATTAACGAGGTCACCCCTCAGTATTAGTTTCTCCAATCTAAAGAGACCCATCTCCCTCAGCCTTTCCTCATCAGGGAGGTGTTCCACTCCTGTCTTCATCTTTGTGGCTCTGTGCTGGACTCTCTCAAGCAGCTATGTGTCCTTCTTGAACTGGGGGACCCAGAACTGGACGCAATATAATCTCCAGATATGATCTCACCAGTGCAGAGTAGAGGGGGAGGAAAAACCTCTAATTCTACTAACCACATCCGTTCTAATCTTTCTGAAGATGCTGTTGGCCTTCTTAGTGACAAGGGCGCATTGCTGGTGCATGGTCATCCTGCTCTCCACCAGGACCCCCAGGTCCCTTTCTCCTACACTGCTCTCCAGAAGCACAGTCCCCAACCCATACTGGTACCTGGGGTTTTTCTTAGCCAGCTGCAAATCTCTACACTTACCCTTGTTATATTTCATTAAATTTCTCTCTNATACAGAAGAGAACTTCACCGAATCACAGAACTTAGGGATTGGAAAAGACCTCAAAAGATCATCTAGTCCAATCCCTCTGCCAGAGCAGGATCACCTAGACCAGGTTGCACAGGAACATATCCAGGCGGATCTGAAATGTCTCCAGAGACATATTTATAGGCATTAACGAGGTCACCCCTCAGTATTAGTTTCTCCAATCTAAAGAGACCCATCTCCCTCAGCCTTTCCTCATCAGGGAGGTGTTCCACTCCTGTCTTCATCTTTGTGGCTCTGTGCTGGACTCTCTCAAGCAGGTATGTGTCCTTCTTGAACTGGGGGACCCAGAACTGGACGCAATATAATCTCCAGATATGATCTCACCAGTGCAGAGTAGAGGGGGAGGAAAAACCTCTAATTCTACTAACCACATCCGTTCTAATCTTTCTGAAGATGCTGTTGGCCTTCTTAGTGACAAGGGCGCATTGCTGGTGCATGGTCATCCTGCTGTCCACCAGGACCCCCAGGTCCCTTTCTCCTACACTGCTCTCCAGAAGCACAGTCCCCAACCCATACTGGTACCTGGGGTTTTTCTTAGCCAGCTGCAAATCTCTACACTTACCCTTGTTATATTTCATTAAATTTCTCTCTGCCCAGTTCTCCAGCCTGTCCAGGTCTTGCTGAATGGCAGCACAGTCTGCAGGGGTGTCAGCGACACCACCCAGCTTTGTGTCATCAGCAAACTTGCTGACAGTGCATGCCAATCCCTCATCCAAGTCATCAATGAATAGATTGAACAGGAATGGTCCCAGTACTGACCCCTGGGGACTCCGCTAGATACAGGCCTCCAACCAGACTCTGTCCCATTGAGCTCTACTCTCTGGCTTGTATCCTGCAGCCAGTTCACAATCCACCTCACTACCCCATCATCCAGCCCACACTGCCTCAGTTTGGCAGCAAGAGTGCTGTAGGAGACTGTGTCAAATGCCTTACTGAAGTCAAAATAAACAACATCCACTGCCTTGCCATTGTCTATCCATCTGGTTATGCCCTCAGCAAAGGCTATGAGGTTGGTCTTCACCAAATGGAAGCCATGTCCCTAATGACTGTCCCTCTTGTCCTTGATATGCCTAGAAACAACGTCTAGGGTAAATTGTTCCATCACCTTTCCTGGGATGAAGGTGAAACAACTTGTGAGTTTAATATCATTTTAGAGGTCTTTTCCAGCCTCAAAGATTGTGTGATTCTAAAGATGAAAGTAAAAACCAGAAATTTACTACTCCACATTACATCCTTTCTATTGCAGTACATGAAAAATATCAGATATCAATATTTGTACGTGTAAACCAAGCTGTCGTCAGGTAGGAATTATAAGTGTAACCTGCTATTAGCAAGACATTTCACACAAGTTTCTGTGGTACGATTTTTGCCTTTTTGCTGGAATCTGGAAAAGTTTAGTACACACTGAGGGAGTTGGGGTTGTTCTCTGTGGGAGACCTTATTGCAGCTTTCCAGTCCCTGAAGAGTGCTACAGAAAAGGTAAAGCATCTTTATATGAGCGACTCCCGTGACTGAGGCAATTCTCCCTCGTACTAACTAAAAGAAGGTAAATTTAGATTGGATCTTAGGAAGGAATTTCTGACTATAATGGTGGTGAGATTCTGGAACAGGTGTCCCAGAGAAGTTATAAATACTCCCTCCCTGGAAGGGATAAATATCAGGTTTAACAGGGCTCTGAGCAACCTAGGTCTAGTTAGAGATGTCCATACCCATGGCAGGGTGGTTGGAACCAGATAGTCTTTACGATCCCTTCCAACCCAAACCATTCTATGATTCTATTATTCTGATGTTTGTGTTAGTTTTACATACTCCCTGTTGATTCACATGAGGCACTGCTGGATATTATCAGTCTCACCTGACTGTCTTAACGGCTGACAGTGGAGCATCATGCCTAGAACGTAAAATAAATTGCTGCAGCACGTGAGTTCAGGAGCTGACTTTGTAGTCTAGCTCAAGTTTACCTTTTGATCATCGTCTTGTGTGCACTGTCACACCAGTCCTCCTGCCTCCTACAGAGGGATTGAAGTCAGCATTGTTTCCTCTTAGAAAGGTAAGAGCTGTTCTAAACAACTCTTCACAGAGACCAGGTGAGACATGGTCGTTAGTAGTTGTTCCCACTGTGTTGGTTTCAGTTTTGTATCAGAACAGCTGTACAATTTTTCAGATCTGTGTTGTGATATTGAGGCTGTGCTTGGATCAAAATGCAGATTTCTGGATTAAAATGAGAAAATTGTGTCCAAAGATGGTGATTTGAGGCAGTCGGTACAACGGCCTTACCAGAAACAGCATTATTATTAATAATTATTCTACTGAATTATCTGCGTGCATTATCTTCTATGACTTAGATGAAACAGTCACGTATATTTGGTTTGTAGGAATGCTTTAATTATTTTAAGATGCTGCAAGTAAGTAATGGCTTTTAAAATTATAAGCTAATTATACTAGAAATTCAAAGACTTGTACAGAATTGATAAACAATTAGTGTTATTTCTACATAGACAACACAAAAAGTATTAACTCAAATATTTCAGTGCATGGTTTTAAATTAAAATTAAATTAAATCTGTTCTTAAGGCTATGAAATTAAATACATTACTCTAAAGATGGTTTTCTGTGAATAGGAATTGTAGATTTAATCACTCTTTCAAAAGAAGCAAGAATGCATTCTCGCATAAATAGGCTGTATTATTGTTCCATCCTATTTCAACCCACTTCACTAGAAAGAAAGTGCATGATCAGAGTTTCATAAAAAGGTAAAGCTTAAATTTTCTTCCCTCCCTCTCTTTTTAATGTGCTTTGGGATTGAATCCATTAGGAGCCAAGCAAAGCACATCTGTGTTGTTGTCCCCACTGACTGTCTGTGCTCAGTGCATTCAAATATTGCAGCCAGAAGGCGTTTTACAAAACCATCTTTCAAGATGTGCTCTTGCAATGGGTTTGTGTGCGCGTTATGCAGTGCTGTCTTTTGTCAGTGAGGGGTTCTGTAAATAAAGCATCACGGTCCAGTGCTGCAGTAGCTAACAGAAATACAGGAAACCAGAACCAAATAATCTGCTTCTCTTTAGGCAACTTCCTTGTTTACACTTGTGACCCGTGTATAGGAAAAAAGTGTAAAAGATGGGGTTTTGTTGTCATTATTTCTTCAAAAACTTTGAACAACTAACATGGCTGTGGAGGAGAAAATGCAGTAGTTGGTTATAAATCAAACAGAATCAATACTGCTTTAACTACTATTTTGCATCCACGTATGCGGATGGAAAGAGTACAGCTGCCTGGAATTCATGGTGCTGTTTGTTCCCAAACTCAGAAGAATTGTTAATCCTAGAGTCCCACTGCGATGTTAGTAAAAACGAGCTCTGTGATTCAGATTCTCTAAGTTAAGAAAACAAAATGGGTGCCTGAATATTTTGGGGGGTGTCTGGAGAACTATAGGTGAAAGTTTAGAGTTTAAATAGTCTACTAGACAATCTTGTGAAGTCAGAAACAGTGCTTGCAGTTTATGAAGTCAGCATCAAGGTAATAGAGTGCCATGCAAAGAATCGGTGCCGTGCAGCAAGCACACAGCGTAAAATAATGCCCAGCTTTCACAGCGCCAAAATGCTTTAAAAGAAAAAAATCAACAGGTGCAGCCCTGCACTTTGGCTTTTCAGAGAAAATGCTTGCTTAAAGGTACTTACCTCTTCAATAACTAGTTTGTTGATGAGACGAGCTTCTTTTGTACACGGTGTGTTCATTAGAGACCTTACAAAGGTGGACTGCTTCTGCTGCATTCACGTGTATGAATGTGGTGTTACGGGAATATCCCCGGCTTTTCAGTACCGCTGCTCTATCTTTATACTCGGGAAATGTGCTTTTGCTGAAACGAACAATAACGTCTA
This sequence comes from Rhinopomastus cyanomelas, assembly GCA_013400115.1. Classification (NCBI taxonomy): domain Eukaryota; kingdom Metazoa; phylum Chordata; class Aves; order Bucerotiformes; family Rhinopomastidae; genus Rhinopomastus; species Rhinopomastus cyanomelas. Next base: position 34,401 of record VXBP01002539.1, read on the forward strand.
CTGGAGGCTGCCTTACAACTGGGCATTGAACTTCAGTTTTTCAGACCTTTGTTGGTGGGACACTGTTTTCTGGATTGCTGTTCTGTTACCACGATGAACTAATTGACCTAGTAGGACTCCCTGTGGAATAGCAGCTTCTGCTTAGATCATCAGGAGTACAATTGTTGTTTCATTTCCTCTCCTAGTCTCTTCAGGGAAATTGAATTGTGAAAAGACAACCTACTGGGAGCATTCAGCCCTCATGACTGAATAAGTAACTTTATTTTTTTGGTACTGTCTTAATTAACAACAAAAAAGAGACTTTGTTACAAGGGAGTCTGCTGCAATTCTGATACAGATGACTGACCCCAGTTACAGGAGCACTTGATCCACATGGCCTCCAGGAGCTTGGGGGCCCCTGTGCAGGTGCAAAGTTAACACAAAGCTTCAACAACCTCCAAGTGCTTTACTTAGGACAACTTGCAAAGTATTACTAGACCATCACCAAGGCTGACGTCTACAGGTATTAACTGTTTGGCAAAAGCATTCCTGGATGAGAGGTTAGCTAGTTTAGACTTTTAATTGGTAGCACTAATTGACAGTAATTGCTCAGTGCAGTTTGTACTTCTCCATGAAGATATACGGCCCTTAGAGTTTTCTTTCTTCAACATCATAAGGCAATGATGTGATCTTATGCTAAAAAAGGCTGCTTGATTTTTATTCACAGGAAAAACACACTTGCACACCTCTTACATTTCCTGGCCCTGAGCTGTATTCTTTTAAACATGATGACAATAAATGTTTAATTTTCTATCGTTGTGCTATTAAGCTTACTTTCCCCTAGTATTTTCATGTTCGCTTCTGTGCTCAGATGAAAAAGAGGGATTTTGTAGCCTAGAAGGTAAAATCTGTAGGTTTTGTCTTTGGACACAAATTCCCCTTTTTGAAAATTTGCTGCTAATGAGCCCTTTAAGGGCACCACGTTTAGAGCAAAAAACATAGGAAAAATAATACTGCAGAAAGCTGTCACGGAGTGGAGGCAGTTTCTCCAGGAGAAATATTCTCTATCTTCTCAGCTATGAAATCTTGCATTTTTAATTAATAAAAACTCTAAAATGGTAATAACTGTAGATTTACTGTAGGAAGGTGAAGACCAAAAAAAGATGACATTAGAAAGAGACCATATTCATGAGATAAAAAGCTGTCTTTGTAATAAAATGGAAATAATGAGGAGCAGTGAAATATGTTTGTGTGACACAAGTGCATATTAATGACTGAAGGGATTGAATTTTCTGAGTAATTGTGGAGGTGGCAGAATCCACTATTTTTTCAAAAGCATGGGCTGAAGATGGGGTTAGCTTCTGGAGCACAGCACTGTTTCACCCTGCTTATTTGTCGTGGCTTGAATCAGATGTGCGCGTTCGGATTAAGGAGTACCCTTTCCAGAAATCTGCAGATAGCCTTTCTGTGGGCTTCTTGTTGCTTTTTCCCTACAATTCCTGGGTTTCGTGCATAAAATCTGCAGATTCTTCAAAGCAGGGATAGGTCAGAAAAATCTCTTTGGTTGAAAAGGCTGGAAAACTGCCCGTAGTGCAGAAAAGAGTAGTAGAGCTTTGTGGAGTGTCGTGTAGTGATGGCTGTGGGACATGGTGCTCGGGGATTTCTCTTGTTTATTATTCCAGATGGACTTGTCTGTGCTACCGAATGTTGGTGTCCATCAAAAGACCCTCCAGCTATGCAGTGGACAGCTTTTGTTAGTGTTACCCCAACTCCTCTGTATTTGGACTTTTGGATAAGCGTCTGAAGAAGGCAATCTTTTGCACTGATGAAACAGTTCTTCTCTGCCCTAGGTCCACAGACCACTGATCGTGTTTTTTACAGGCGAAAAGTTGCCTGTCATTTCCTTTAGGTTTGACTGACACAGGATGACATTTCTTTGGATTCTATGTGAGGAATGTTGCAGAAATTATATGCGTAAAAACATACGCTGATAACTGCAGTTCTACTGCACGAAGGTTAAGGGTTGGAAGGGACCTCGAAAGATCGCCTAGCCCAACCCTCCTACCAGAGCAGGGCCATCTAGATCGGGTCACCCAGAAACGCATCCAGGCTGTGACACTGTAGTGAGAAGAATAAGCATGAAGAAAATTACTGAAACAATTCCATTTCAGTATGCACCAGCTAGAACAAGGGACGGAAGTTATTCTTTGCATAATCAACCTGTGGATTTCTTGTAGGAGGAAACTCATTTCAGTTTTGTAGATACTAGCAGGAGTTTTCACTCATAAATTGGTGCCTAGTTATCATCCCCTTCTATGCAGTTTAAAAACCAAACTAGTTCTTTATTTGGTCATCTCATTGAATGTCTTTTAAGATTCTGATTTGAGGAAAGTTGAACAAACACGTCTAGAAACATTTTAAACTGATCTGTCCTCAACTGAGGATGCATTAATTTCAGGTAATTATCTTTTTTTCATTTTAGGTAGGTTGTTAATCTCGTGCAGAGAAGAATGTGTGTATGTCTGTGCATACAGATACAAATCTAAATATATATATATAAACCTGCATATAAGCTTGGCTCTGCATCTGTCCCATGTAGTTGTGTTCCCAATACATCTGCTTCTGTGTGCTCTAAAAACTTAGATGAATTTTGACTCTTGCTAGCGCTACCGTTGTTTTCACTTAAACTCTCATAATTCACTTCTGTGATACCCTGGTTGAGCCACAGGGACATTTTCCATTCTGTTATGCTGCATTCAGCATGACTGTTTATAGAGGTGCAAAATAGACATCTACTGAACTACAGTAAACCTCTGCATAAAGAATGTTGGGAAGTAATAATATTGCTGGAGTAATAATATGATGGAGTTTTCTAAATTTTCTCTTTCTGCTGCTGTTGTTGCTTTTTGTTTTCCCTGGCTTTGAAGAAATCTTAAGTCAAAACTCTGCTGTAACTGTGTTTTAATTTATACCAGTAATTCTCAGGTGCCAGCATTAAAAGGTGCTTGAAAAATTCCAGTGGAAAAGTAAAGACAAATTTTTGCTACTGTGTGTAAAGAGACGTTATTGTAAACAGTGCTGCTTAAGAAATCCAGTGTGTTTGTGCACACAGGAGGTTTTGTTGCCAAAGAATTTAATAGTCAGTTTTCATTGTCTTTTTCTGCTGAGTCAGAACTTTTGATCAAAGTGGGTGGCTTGCCAAATACCTTTTTATCTTTGAACAGAAAAAATAATCTCAAATATGAAGTAATTAAATATGAAGTACCTCATAATGAGGTGAATAACAGTTTTTAAGAGGTGATGTGAGATGAATTCATTATTCATGTGCCTGGGGTACTTGCATTCCCTTCTGTGACAGATGTGTGTCTTCCTGTAAGGTCAGTGCCAATAATAGTAAAAGTTGTCAACTCTTTCGTTTCAGATGTTAAGTGTTTGTCTATTTTTATAACAGCATTAACAATTAGTATGCTCCTGGTTTGAAGAAGAGAAGTCAAATAGGAGAGGATCCTACGTAATATGCATAAAAATCATTAATATTGCAACTTCCTCTTTTGTAAAGTCATTTTAATGTGATTTTACATTCCTCAACAACCTGTCTGTAAAACACGATTCCACTCCTGCCAAGAGAAAGCCCTGGTGTAAGCTGTTGTCAGTGGTTCTGCTTGGAAGGCTTTGGACCCACAGAAGCAGCCCCACACCAAGAGTGGGCAATTTTGATAATCTAGGTTTTCTGTAGTTGCTTCTGTAATGTTACTTAATTGTCAAGTTGAGCAGACACATTGAACCTTTCTGGTGTATTGATTTGATGTTTGTTATTCAATTCCATGGACCCTGTAAATATTTAGGCAAACCTGATATACAAAACCCCGAGACATTGCACTGCTTGTGTCAGCACTTACATGCTTAATATATAGATTGCTGGCAATCCTTTCTTAGATGATGTAGCGGGTTGGGGATTCTCCACTAATTTTAGCAAGTAAGGTCTCGATGACATCTCGGACAAATTTGCCAGACAATGAATGGCTTAGGATACTGGATAAAAGTTTATTAACCTAACTGTATACAGACAAAGAAAAAAGGAAACAAAAAGAATGAAACAAATAAAAACCAGCAAGTTGGTGCACTCAAACCTAGAAACTGCGTCAAACATGCCATTACACTATCTGAGGAAAATACCATGGGAAGTTACTATCGTTTGGGCCTTGGGTCACGACAGAGATCTGGGCAACAACAACAGTATGCAAACCGGAGACGAGTTCCACCACCCTCTCCCTTAACGCCCCAATTGCACCCCAGTGCGGGCGGCATGCATTTCAACAACCTACCCCTGTCTCTGTCCTTCCGACCTAAGAGATCTGGGCAACACCAACAGCATGCAAACCGGAGACGAGCCACCGCTCTCTCCCTTAACGCCCCAATTGCACCCCAGTGTGGGCGGCATACATTCCAACAACAAAACCCCTGTCTCTGTCCTCCCGATCCAAGATTTAAGGAGTCTCAAATCNCAGCATTATTTGGTTATCACTGTAAACATATATAGGAAGTTGATTTCTCTTATTTTTTGGCTCCATTGATAAAGAATAGGTTTAGAGGTCGAGGAGAGAGATACAAAGGTAAAAGGAGATGAATTAGTAGCAACTATTGGATTAGTGTTGTAAGTACAAATAGATATCACTGCTGTCAGCACTAAGATTTGTGGTGTGTAAGAAGGCACAGTGCTTACACAGGAAATATTCCTGAGTTTGTGCAAAGTAGCAAAGACAGGCAATGCTGTGCAAATGTCTTCTAATTGTAGGGAAGAAATTGGTAGCACAGCATGGTTCTTTTATTTGACTTTTTGTTGTGATTTGCATGTTTGGGCTTGAACTGAACATATATCGTTGCTTCTTCCTTCAGCACCCCTTAAACAACCTGTGTTTTTCCTTCTGTCTCAGTGCTGAGAAGATCACAGAATCACAGAACTTTAGGGATTAGAAGGGACCTCAAAAGATCATCCACTCCAGTCCTCCTGCCACAGCAGGATCACCTAGACCAAGTCACACAGGAACATACCCAGGCGGGTTTTAAATGTCTCCAGTGAAGGAGACTCCACAACCTCCCTGGGCAGCCTGTTCCAGTGCTCCGTCACCCTCACTGGGAAGAAGTTCCTTCTGATATTTATTTGAAACCACTTATGTTCCAGCTTAGACCCATTACCCCTTGTCCTATCTCTAGAGGAAACTGAGAAGAGCCTGGCTCCATCCTCGTGACACCCACCCTTCACATATTTATAGATGTTAAATAGGTCGCCCTTCAGTCTCCTACAAACTAAAGAGACCCAGTTCCCTCAGCCTCTCCTCATAAGGAAGGTGTTCCACTTCCCTCATCATCCTCATTGCTCTGTGCTGGACTCCGTCTAGAAGCTCTGTGTCCCTCTTGAACTGAAGGACCCAGAACTGGGCACAATACTCCACGTGTGGTCTCCCCAGGAAAGAGTAAAGAATGAGAAGAACCACTCTCGACCTGCTAACCACCCACATCTGATCCACCCCAGGATGCTGTTGGTCCTCTTGGCCACAAGAGCACACTGCTGGCTCATAATGATCATGCTGTCCACCAGGACCTCCAGGTCCCTTTCTCCTAAACTACTCTCCAACAGCTCAGTCCCCAGCCTATACTAGTACCTGGGGTTGTTCCTGCCCAGATGCAAGACTGGGCACACTTAACCTTGTTACACTTCATTAAGTTTCTTCCTGCCCAGCTTTCCAGCCTGTCCAGGTCTTGCTGAATGGCAGCACAGTCTGCAGGGGTGTCAGCAACACCACCCAGTCAACGAACTTGCCGACAGTGCATGCCAATCCCTCATCCAAGTCACCAATTAATAGATTGAACAAGACTCATCACAGCAGTACCAACCCTTGGGGGACTGTACTTGATACAGGCCTCCAACTAGACTCTGTCCCATTGAACACTTGGCTTTGGCTTCTATACTGCAGCCAGTTTATGATCCACCTCACTACCTGATCATCCAGTGAACACTGCCGTAGTTTGGCTGTGAGCATGCTGTGGGAGACTGTGTCAGATGCCTCACTGAAGTCAAGACAGACAACATTAATTTCTCTGCCATCATCTATCCATCTGGTTATCCCCTCATAAAAGACTATGAGATTGGTCAAGCATGACTTCCCCTTTGTGAAGCCATGCTGCCTGTCCCTAATGATCCTCCTGTACTTGATGTGCTTGGAGACAGCATCTAGGATAAATTGTTCCATCAACTTTCTTGGAATGGAGGTTAGGCTGACTGGTCTATAGTTACCTGGGTCCTCCTTCTTAACCTTTATGAAGATTGGAGTGGTATTTGCTATCCTCCAGTCCTCAGGTACCTCTCCTTGTCACCATGAATTAGCAAAGATGATGGAGACTGGCTTAGCCATGACTTCTGCCGTCTCCCTTAGCACACGCGGGTGCATCCCATCAGGCCCATGGATTTATGTCCATCCAGTTTCCTCAACTGACCCCTAACCCGGTATTCATCAACCAAGGCAGGCTCCTCTCTTGTCTCAACTTCCTCTGGACAGCCCCCAGAAGTATAGACAGAGTCAAAGAAGGTGTTCAGTATCACTGCTTTCTCTGTGTCCTCTGTCCTCAGGGCACCCACCTCGTTCAGCAGGGGGCCTGCATGGCCTCTAGTTGTAGTTTTACCTGCAATGTATTCCCCCTTAGGTGATCAGCAGGAATGCATTATCTCTCACGTGCAAGATCCTTTCTTGGTAGTGAGCTCAATTCCTGCAGACACATACATCATTTGTACTGAAAGAGGTGGTGCCCATAGACTGTTCCTTGTACTTGTAGTACTTTTAGTAGGTTGTTGTATACTTCTGTAACAGTGCTATCACTATTTCATTGATTAACTGGTGTTTCCAGCTGATTGCTTAAGTCACTCAGATAGGCATTTTAACAAGATTTAATTTAAACTCCAAATTACATTTTCATACCCCATTAAGTGCCAGTTGCTATGTGAAGTAATTCTGTGTTGGAGATTAATTTGTTTTAAGAATGAGTTTGAAGGAAGTATTACAAGCGTAAAGCAGCAAAGTATATTTAAACTTAGACGTAGTACTCTGTGCTACTTCTTTCCGTACTCTTGCTGAATGTTGTTCACTCCTTTAGATCTTTACCTGCATTTTTCAGTCATTAATTTTAAGTTCATCCTGCAGCCTAATTATTGTTACAGGTAGACTTTTGGCCAACACTGGGGAGTTACCAGTGACAAGTGTACTTAGAATTTCTGCATGTCACCCCGTGGAGAGGGTCACCTTCGATTGAAGGGAAGATTTGGTACCTGGACTTCAGGGCAGAAGCATACATGCCAGCTGAGGGGTAAAGTTGTCTGTTAAGCAAAAGTAGCCACAGGAAAAGGCAGAGTGGAATTCCTGGGCATCTTTGGGACTTCTGGCATGAGCGACTAAAGTATGTTTCGTTTTTGCTTTTCCTTCTCTCAACAACTCAAATCTCTTTCTTTATTGGGCACTTGTTAAGTGCTGCCAGGCAGTTCTGCCTGCCTTTCAGTTGTAGCCTCCAGACAGTGCTTGGTCCAGGTGAAAAAATAACAATGTTATTTATAAACAGGAATACTGATTTAAGCAGAATTGAGCTACTTTCAGGCTGAGTTTGGAATGCATGATAGATTTAAAGCAATGTCAGGAAGCAAGACCATCCAGTACAGCAATACGCAAACACCAGTGTCCAGTTAGTGGGCCTCATTCAACTAAGCGGGGAGGAGCTTTAAGGAAAGGCAAATGGTTAGCAGAATACTAATTTGGTCTAGAAAACATATTTGTAAGGCTGTAATTTGGTAGCCAAACTAGTATTTGTATTCATCTACCAAGTCACCTCACAGCAGAGGAGCATGAAGCGTTAGCTCACATTTGTACTAATCCAATTCCAGGTTCACAATGCATATTTTTGTAGTCATAACTATTAAGTAGGATATATTTTAAATACCACTGTGTGTCTTAGCATTCTAGGTGGGAAAAAGAAGCTCATAAGTTTTAGTCCTGGCATTGATGTTGATTCACAGCTTTGCTATGGGCAAATCATTTAACTTCTCTCTCAGTTTCCGTAGCCATAAAATAGAAATAACTGTGCTTATTTTCTTGCTTCCCGCAGAAATTGAAAAATTTTAACATTTGTGCAAGGCAGGTCTTTAGAGCATGTTAATTTAATGCCTACTTAAGTTTTTAGCTATATCCAAGATAAACATATCCAATATTGCTTCTAGAGAAATTATGGCTGAGAATTATAGAATGGTTTGGATTGGAAGGGACCTCAAAGATCATCTAGTTCCGCCCCTCTACCATAGAGAGATACACCTCTCATTAGACTAGGTTGCTCAGGGCCCCATCCAACCTAGCCTTGAACACATCCAGTGATGGAGCATCCACAACTTCTTTGGACAATCTGTACCAGTAGAGTGAAAATTTGGCCATGGAAATGATATTGGACAAAGCAAGAGCTGCACACACTTTAGGAAACATGAAAGAGTAAGCGAGCAAGCCAAGTTACATCTCACATGGGAAACTCTCAAGGTGAGACCAAATGAGGTTACTGTAAATATTGGCTCAAGAATAACAGCTTTGTAATTGAAATAATACCCAGTCTGTGTTCTGGAATTCAAAATTTCATTAGTGTTGCCCACTGTCAGCTTGATTTAAGCATAAATTCAGTGAGATGTTCTACAGCAACTTAAAGTTAGCTTTTATTTCTGCATACTCCTGAAACTTCAGAAAGTGAGAACAGGAAAATGTAGATCTGGTAGCTTAAAACTGGCATTCCATGGAATTGGCTAGAAGAAGGGTAACATCATAACCTTATTAGATCTCAGAAAATAAAAAGTTTGTAAACCTTCCAATATACGCTAAACAGTAGTGGCTGGGAAAACTGTAAATCACCTTTGTAAAAGAAATGTTTTATTGAATTAATATTGCACCAGTATATTAATGCATTTTAATAATCACTAAGGTGAGTAGATTAACAAGTGTAGTTCTACAAGATATAAAATTTATTCTGGAAAAAGAAAAAAAAGAACTCAATTGACTGGAAGAACAGTGTACCCTATTAGTTTTAAAAGAAAAGTGACAGAGGGGTGTGAAAGGAAAAGTGTTTTGTGCTTATTAATAAAAAATAAATTAGGTTTCAAAAGATGTTTCGCTCTCATGGAAAATCATTACTCAGAGATCTGTAATGCAATTTACTTGTTCATGGTAACGGTATGACATACAGAAGGTCCATGCAGAACAGAATTTAAACTGGATTTTATGGGTGCAGGAAATTGGCCTTTGTAGTCTTCTCCATAGAGATTCTATTTGGCATTAATAATATCTTGCGGAGTGGTTGCATTAACGTCTTACTTATCTAATGCCTAGAAGATGTGTAATTGGGGTTTATTTAAATTCCATTGATTTGTTTCTGTCCACAATATTATTTGGAGATTATTCTTTAATGATCATACACAACAGCTTATTCAAAAATCCTAATCAGTATTTTACTTTTTTTAGATCAGTTTTGTACCGTTAACATACTCAAATATGAAAATGAAACCTGAAAGATTATGCGGGTTTTTCAAAAAAATTCCTGGATATGAATGCCACCTTCCTTTCGGGGTACCTTTTCAAGCTTTACTTCAGACAGCTGTCTTTTCAAATGCGTGTTCTCAAATAATCCAAAACCTGCATCCGGTTTTGGGTTTCTTACTAGGAAAAGATCACACTGCAGTGGTTAGGAGCTGGAGCACGGGAAGCAGGGGGAACTTGGTCTATTTAGCCTAGAGAAGAGCCGGTGAGGACAGAACTTCAACTGCTCTCTGCAGTAACCGGGTCAGTGGGTGCAGGGAGGCTGGATCCATGCTCTTCTCCGCGGGAGGTGCACGGCGATAGCAAAGAGGCAATGCAACAGTTGGGCTTAGGCAGTTCTGATGATGTGCTCGGGGGTGGACATTTGGCACAAAGGAACAGCTGAACACTGGAGCGGGGGCCCAGGTTCATTGTGGGGTTTCTTTCCTTGAAGGTATTTGAGACCCAGCTGGATATGGTCCTGAGAAACCTGATCTCATTAGACGTGTTTGAGCAGAGAGTTGGACTCTGAACATCCCTTCCTGTCCATATTATTTTATATTTTTATAGGCTAAAATAATAGACAACAGCAGTGGGTAACACGTTTGAAGTCATCAGTCTGATGTCACTTCCAGGTGAAGACTTCTCCTTGCTGATGCTAATTTAAAATAACAAATTCTAACATGGAATGTATTGATGTTATGTCAGAGCTATTTTCTCTGTGTATCTCACAAGATGCTTAGGTCATTAATATTTCCAAAACTTCTCTCTTTCTTCAGATGATTGCCAGAAAGCCACAAAGTTACGTCGATGAGCATGTGATTACTTTTTAAAGAGATATTTTTCAGAACCTTTGGCATATTGAGAGTCTGTATTTGTTGTGCCTTTGGCTGGTAAATCTTCTGCAGGATAATACTGAGAAACTACATAGTGAGGAAAGCATTATGTATGTATAGTCAGTTCATTTTCTCCCACATTATTGAAGCTTCAAGTGCTTAAGCCTTTTAGTTACTTAAAGTGTTTATAGGTAAGCAGTTTTGTGGATTGCATAAATTAATTACTAGGTAGAACCTGCAGCCAAGAACAAGCTTGAAGAAAATTGAAAAAAATTGGACTCATGGCTGAAGACTGACTTAGCAAGGACTGTGAGATACTCGTTCAAGTAAATAATTTTTTAATGTGCCTGTCCATCTTGGCAAATTTGAAATAGAAAGCAGAAAAATCAGAAGTATAGGTTTCCAAGTGTGTTCTCCTGAGGTGTTACAGCAAGATATCTTAGAGCAATTGCAAGCAGAGCCATTTTCTGTAACACTCTGAATACAGATTTGCTAATGCATCTGCACGCATAGCAAACATACATAGTATGTGAAGAAGGGGTGCCGTTGGTCATGGTTCTACATCTGTGGTCAACACATGCAGCACTTCAGTCTTATTTCTTCCACGCTAACTTAGAAAGACCGTGCTGCTTTGCGAGAAGACATTCCATATGTTTCACAGTCTCTGACCTGTTGTCAGTGCAGGCTGTCAGGTGTCTTGTATAGAACCTGTCAGCCTTAAACGTTGTATTTTACACTGCAGAATCGTTAGTCTTAAATACGGACTATCTGGAGGGTTTGTTGTTTTGGTTTTTCCCAAATTCATTTTGTCTCCTGACAGCACTTGTTCAGTTCATGACTATACAAGTGCCACCTTCTCTGAGCTCACAGCAATGCTGGTCCCTACATGAAGTCATGCTAATTGTGTATTCAGTGCCTCAGCAAGGAATCTCATTGCATGACTATGGCTTGGGAAGTGCACTGACTCGATTTGTATCTTAGAAACTGGTGAAGCTTATAGCAAAAGGAACATAATCTGGTTCAAGTCTGTCAAAATATGTACTGCTGGAATTGATATAGGGAGGCTGTAGAGTAGGAGATGAGAAGGAAATTTTGAAACCGAAAGTGTGAGTTTCTTTCATTCGTCGCAGTAATTGGTGGGGAAGCACAAAGGCAGTACACAGCCCAGGCATTAGTATTAAGAATTTTCTCTTTAGAAGTGGTTTACCTAATCTTTAGCTAATAAGATGAATATGTTATTCCTTATTTCCAGTAAATGCTTATGCACCCACTTGCAAATCCAAGTAAGACAATGAGCACTTCTGCAGTTAATTCACACATGTGTGCAAGCGATATAAGTTTGCTGGGCCAGAGCTAAGCTCTGCTGTAGCTTCCAGGGACTGGCAATTAAATGCTTGCTCTGAACACTTGGCATAATACTATTTCCTGTTCTTTGAAGGCATAGCAATACTCATGGTAATGCAAACCTATTATAATCCAAGGATTCTCAGCCTTCTAGTTTTTGGCTTCCAGATTCAGGTGATGAACGCTCTGACTCTGGAACTGAAGGATGATGGCTTCTGTCAGAAAGCCTGTCAGTCAAACCCTTCCAAGCACTGCTTGAAATGATTTATGTCCAGTTTCCACAAAGTGCACTGAAAGTCAAATATAGGATAACCTGCTAGAGATGGACATTTTGGGGAGATGATACCTGTTTATCTTCTGGCAATGGTAGAGGGAAAGATGAGAGACTACTGTACAAAACCAGCTTCAAATACAGCATGAAGGAAAACTACATGTGTGATTTTTCACAAGGATCTGGTGGACTAAGGTCTTTACAGCTACTTGGAAAACTATTCAGCTAGGTTTGTCTAGTGAGATGAATGTTCTGTCTTAACTATAGAAAAGATCTACAAATAACATCTTAAAAGTTATTTCTTTAATTTAGATTTCAAAGGAGATGAGTCACTCATGGGGGAAGGACAGACAGCTCTTTTGTGAGTTCAACAGAATGTACCTCCATAAACAGAACTTTCTACATTATATGAAGAACATCAGTGCTGTCTCAGTTGGTATTTTAACTTCAGAAAGTCCATGTGTTTTTAAGAAATGTTATTCCAGCTTTTCCATTGCCTCCTACCTGTGAGGATATCATAGAATTGTTAAGATTGGAAAAGTCCTTTAAAATCATAGAGTCCAACCATTAACCCTGCTGTACCAAGCCCATAGCTAAAGATGCTTATCTGCACAACTTTCAAACACATCCAGAGATGGAGATTGAACTCTCTCACTGGGCAGCCTGTTCCAATGCCTGATGACTATTTCAGGCAATAATTGTTTCTTAGTGTCTAACCTAACCTTCCCCGGCACAATTTGAGGCCAGTTCCTCTCATCCTGTTATTCATTACTTTTGAGAACACCCGTGTCTCTAGGACTTCCTTTCAGGTACTTGCAGATAACAGTAAGGTCTCCTATCAGACTCTTCTTCCCCCCCCCCCCCCCCCCCC
>VXBP01002539.1:47351-105849 GCA_013400115.1 Rhinopomastus cyanomelas
GCCCCAGCTCCCTCAGCTGTTTGTCATAAGGCTTGTTCTCCAGACCTTGACCAGCTTTGTTGCTCTTCTTTGGACCTGCTCCAGCACCTCAATGTCTTTCTGGTATTGAGATGCCCAAAACTGAACCCAGTACTGGAGGTGTGGCCTCACCAGTGCTGAGTACAAGAGGACAATCCCTTCCCTATTCCTGCTAACTATTTCTGATACAAGCCAGGATGTCACTGGCCTTCTTGTCCACCTGAGTTCACTGCTGTCTAATAGTCATCCAATGATTTATCAATACCCCCAGGTCTCTTTCCGTTGAGCAGTAATAGTGAGTAGTAATGTAAATTTTAAATATGCTAATAATTTATAGCAAAGCCTTTTGCTGGGAAGCTGTCATGCTTTTAATGTTTAAGCTCATTTTCTAATTTATATAATGTTCATATAAATAGCCCATATCTAATTAAGCAATTTATATAATCCCAAATCTTGTTCTTCTGTCAAAAAGAGAGTTTCATTATCCTGTTCAAGGTCCCCTTTGTTAGTCAGCTCTGTTGGACAAGTGAGGTGGCTTTGAAACATATCTAGACTTTGCAAGAGGGCTGGAAGAGAACTCTCAAGTGTTTTAATAGCTTTAATTATAAATACGACTATCCTGTGGTTTTAGAGTCACATTATGTTTTGTGTTTCATTTTTACCTGCTCCTCTTGTTTTACATTCAGCTGCAAATTCTCTGCAATGCTGGCCCATATTCTTTGCACTGTAGTTTTTGTGTGATGTTACAAAGGTTTGGAAGGAGGTGGGAGCAGGAATAGGGTAGGGTGTTATAATTCCTGTGGCATGTGAGTAGTGTTACGTCTGGGTGCATACGCAGTGTGCAATTTCAGTGTTCCAGAGTGACTTCCTAATTATCATGAATTTGCTAGTGATGGTTTCTCTGTGGCATTGATAGGGCCTGTCTAGACAGATTTAGTGCGGTAATGTGTGCCCAGAGATCTCACATGAGGGAAATAAAATAAACAGGAAAATATTTCCAACGTAGCAGAGCTTCTGTGAAGATTAATTCATTAATATTTTAAACACATTTGAGGATTATCAGATAAGGAGCACAATGTAAGTGTGAAGTAATAACATATGTATTTGTATTCCTAATGTAAAATACATTACTGCAGTTCTGTTTCCATTAGCTATCTTGTGTATGTTAAGTATTTTCCATGGGGAAATCAGTCCTCATCTCTATTCTGCGCTGACATGAAATTGTAGAATTTTATTTAAAGGTTAAGATGTGATCTGATGGATATTCTCTTCCTGAATGAAAAAATTTGCTTTTAAATAGTGAAATAAATCCACATGGAATATTATCTTTGGAGAAAACTGTGAAGACTGTTAAAATGGTCAAGAAAGGCCTTTAAAAGTCTTACAGCTATTTTTAGGGACATCTCTTTGTAATAGGGAAAATAATACTAAAAATGTTGTGTAGTTAAGGATGAAAATTTAGAGATTGACTCGGTAGGAATTTATTACAGGTTTCCTTGCTACCTGCTTTCATTTCCACTTTGATGTATGAGGAGGCATTCTGACAACTGGAGGACCCACTTTGACAGCTATACTTAAGTGATTTCCATGGAAAGTTTTTGAAGGAGTTGAATGTGGTTTTCCCCGTTTCCCCTTGTTTTTCATTTAGCCTCTGAAAAGGCAGAAGGGAAACCTCAGCAGCATGACAAATCTGAACTGGGCTTGCTTAAGGGGAACAATGTGAGTTTTCCGAGGTTTGCTAAACTTTGCAAGACTTTCTTCAAATATAGAACCTTCAGCCTTTTGCAGGGAGGACTTGTAAGGATCTTCCAAAGAGCCATTACTTTTGAGGACTTGGTATCCATGGTCCTGGTGTTTTCCATCCCTTTCCTGACTAGTTCCCTGGCACCTTAAAAGCCGCAGCCCTACTGAAAGTCTCCTTTTTCTGTTTTATGGTCCACAGCAGCCTCTCAGCAGCTCTTCCAGGACAAATCCATATCTTTCTCTGTTGGATATTTCTTGGTTTTGATTTCCAGATACAGGGAACTTGAATTTACTTTCGATTACTTTTGATCAGGCACTACTCCCAAGAGATCTTGCCTAGGCTTCAAGGAGTGAATCCTAAAATGTGGTAAAGCTTGCCTCTTTCTAGAGATCTTTGCTCTCCTGGAGAAAATGAGAATGAAACCCTTAGGCTGCTGAAATGGTGTTTAAAGGAGTGACCTTGATTACACCCTCATGAAAATACTGGAGCTGGATTGTCTTCCAACAGTTTATTGGGACAACAGCAGAGATCTGATGTTCCTGATGTTTTAACTTCTGTAGGTTAATACTTATGTATTTGAGCTTCTAAGAGCTCAAATTTGGACAGGTCTCTGTTTTACAGCTGATGCAGATGAGAGATAATCCCTGGTGTTTACATGTGTAGGCAGTTTAGCTCTGGTCTTGTGTTCACATGTAATCGTAGAATGATTTGATGTAGGTTAGACGGGACTGCAAAGATCATCTGGTTCTAACATCCCTGCTATAGACAGGGACAACTCTAAACTAGACCAGGTTTCTCAGAGCCCCATCCTTGAACACTTCCACCGTGCTTTGTTTAACGTTTTTCTCAGAGTGGCCAAGCTGGTGAGGCACAGCTTGGTTTCAGTTCAAGACCAAGAGCCCATATGGTTCTGATGTAGATACTCAGTGCTTTCAAGAGTTACGTTGTGGCTGGTGGTTCAGATATTGTCCATTCAAGATTATCATTCAGGTAGAAGAGATTTTAACCACTAGAACTGGGAGGCTCAAAGACTGGAGAATAGATATAAATTTTCCATTGTAGATGTGGGCTTTCATTAGCGATACGTGCCGGGATGATAATTATCATGTGTCTTCTGGTTTTCCTTCCAAGGTTTGTTCTTTAGCAGGTATTTCATAGCCCGTGAGACAGAGAGCATCTACCCTAACTGAGTATTACATACGTTGTGAAAAGACTAATAATTTTTGACAACACTATTCAATTCTGTTTTCTTTCGCATTGTCTTAATTGCTAGAGCTGATAGACTATCTGGTATTTATTTGAAACACATATTTGACAGTCTTTTTTGGTCTCTGAGTCAGTTTTTTAAAATGGAGGAAAACAATTCAATCAGTGTTACGTAAATATATCTACTTCAATAAGCCATGATTTTCATTCAACCAAATAAGGGTCATACATAAAGAGCTAGGCTAATTATCACTTTATATATGGCTTTACATGCAAGAGAGGCTTGGGTTGGGGCTTTTGCTAAAGTTATTGTTAAATAAAGTAGTACCTTGTATCTAGAAATCAAGCAGAAAATTCTATGATGAAAAATTTCCACGTGACTCATACTCTCACCAGGTTAGGCTTCAGAGACTCAAGGACTGAATTCTCGAATGGAAATTCCTTCTTAAGAGAAGCAGATACATGTTATTCCTTCCTCTTTTTTTAGTATCGACTACAATTTCAAAATGACTGTATTTCTTGGAATTGCAGTGCTCTTTAAAATAGATTAGAATTACAGAGTGAATTTTAATATTTCCTAAATTTGTAAAGTAGAAAAACCTACCAGAGTCATCTAGAACACGTTTGCATGGAGTTTTTTAAATAGTATGTGGTCTCATAGTATGTTTTGAATAAATGAGAATAAAACTGAGATATCAGTTGCTGGAGCATTCTGTAGTTTGCTAGATTGCAAATATTTTAAAAGTTTAGTATTATGTTTGGAAAATACTTTAGTATTTCAAAAACTTTTCTTCTCTACATCTGCTTTTGTGCTGCCTTTGGAATCATCATCATACCTCATACTACAAGTTTTTTTCTTAATCTCTAGCAGTTTAAACTGTACTTAGCTTACTAGGAACTGAATTCTTTCTGACAGTGCTCAGCTGTCTGTTGCTGCTTACCCCGGGACAAAATTTTAAGTCGAAAAAGTTTTAGCAGAAAACTCTTGGTTTGAAGTTTGTGTGAGACAGAGTTGTAACTGAGTAGACAGAAAGGTGACATCAGAAGCCTTGGTACTGATTGTAGTTGTCTCCAGGTCCCTGCACATGATAAGGTTTTAATTAAGTTAATCTAAAGTAGTATCTGTGACTATTCTTTGTTGACAAGAGACGTTGATACAGAAATAGGAAATGCTCATTTTCACTTCATTATTTCGCTTGCCATTGGATTCAAGTTGTATGATGTTTTCTGATGATATAGAAAAAAAATATACACTTTTAAAAATTATCGTTGACAGGACAAAGAAATTTGATTTAAAATCATAAACGTCTTGTTATTCCCTAATGCAGTGTGTCAAATCTGCCGCAGACGTGAACACTGATATGAGGTGATCTGAAATTTCCTTTGGTGTAATTTGTTTTGCTGGGTTTTGTAGGACTTGCCTGCATGGGTTGTACGATACCCCTTTGCTCCGATTCCAAAACCCATGATTGCATTGCTTTTCAGATGCAGGACAGATCATTCCTATCAGAATCCAGCAGTTATTGGTTTTAGTGGGTTTTTGTTTTGTTTTGTTTTGTTTTTGGTATCCTACCAAAGCTTGTGACTGTCAAAGGAACATGTTAAAGGACAAAGTCAGAATTTGGAGTTTCATTACTTTCATTTGTTCATTATTTATGATTTGTATTTCCTGATTACTTCAGAATGATGACTGCTTTAAAAGTTGTGTCTAAATGAGACTTGTTTTATTATGAAGTAGATTAACCCTGGCAGTTGTTGAAGGTATTATCATGACTCTAGTTGCTTTCCATTTCCTTCTTCCATGTAGTCACATAACATGCTTGAGTATGGAGCTGTGAGAGGAATTCAAGGACTAAGGTGTGTGCACGTAGTTGCCAACCTCTTGGGATAGAGCTTTTGTCACATGGCAGAGCTCAGTTTAAACTATCACACGGCTTCCTAGACCGCATTTGAAATGTGAGGACAATTAGTTTAACATTGTGCAGATACAAGGGATAATTATGCCTTGCAGTACTGCTGAAATCTCCAAAGAGCTCTCATGACAGGATCCCTGAAAAGTTGATTGCTAGCATGTAGTAACTAACAAAAGAGTAATACATAGGAAAACAATAATTACTGAAAAAAACTCTCATAAATTTTCTTAATGGTATTTACTCATCACCTCTGTGAAATAACTTGCTGTTTCTTGTAGGAACAGGAAATTGGGCTGCATTTACTCTGAAAAGCAGTTGGTTCCCCACAAAGTACATGAGCAGGATTGGTACAATATCTGTGGTGTGAAACAGAACGCTTATGCACGTGACCATGAAAACATGACCGTTGAACAGAGGATTTTCAATCTTTGCTTAGTCAGTAGAGTGATGCTGTACAATGCTAGTGACATTCAGACAGATAGTTGCATGAGATGGAATTAACATTACCCGGGGCAATGGAGGTGCCTGCATAGCCTATTGCTGCCATGATTTGCATCTAAACCCAGGAAACAGCACAGAGTAATCATGCATTAAAGAACAGCTGCTCTTTAAAGAGCTGTATTTTCTCCTCTTCTTTGACAACTGCTTATACTGGCAAATTTGTACTGATCTTAAATCATGTATGAATTAAAGCATTTATTCATATACTCATTAGAAATGGTACTATTACTTAAAAAATGAATGGAACGTAAAATGTTAATCAAATCTCCATTTGCTGACAATCCTGTTGGTCTGAGGACACTTTGTCTTTAACTTTTTATTCAGCTTAATCAAGACTGTGGTGCTCGCCAGGAGCTGGTGAATTGGACCCCCTCAACCCAGTGTATGAGAGTTAGTATGTATGGACAAAACAACTTCATAAAATATAGCATACTTGCTCTTTTAAAGAATACTGTGTTTTTAGATAACGGAGCGGGCTCGTGAAAGTAATTAATGTCACAGCGACTAAACTCCCAATGTTTAGTGGCTTTCATCAATAGAAAAAGGACTGTATCTAGGTCATAGTGTGCATGGCTGTTTTTTAATTTCATCTTACGTTTGATGTACACTGTAATTATTAAATGCTTTTGTCTCATTCCTGGAATACTTTTAACATTGCAGTTTGTGTTAGAGAGTTAAAACCAGCTTTTAGTTAAAATATAAAAATATTATTAAACTAGTCAAGATGTTGTTTTGCTCTTCTGGTTTTCCTGCTCTCATTACTGGTGGCAAAATGCTTTGAATTTTAAGTAAAGTCTTGTGGTCTGTTTTTATCAAGCTTCGTTAGAATCCTTGGGTTACTTATACTGTACAAATTGTAAAGGAATTACTGGAAATGCTGACAACTTTTTAAACTAAACAGGTTGTGAATCACTCAATAATGAGAGAAATACATGAAAATGGTAGTTTTGATATCATTTTTTTAAAAGTAGACTGTCTAAGAAAAGGGAGATAACTTACAACATGTACTACTGGCTAGATCTTTACAGTAGATGGGGAGGAATGCATCCTACTTCTACTGATAGTGTAGCTTGCATACATCAGTGTGAGAGGGAAGATAAATTTTAATGGGCTGCTTTGGCTGCTCTAGTTGGCTGATACTGCTATTGGGAAATTACATGAGATTTACTGAAAGCTTTGAAAAGTATCTCTGTGTTTTCTGTTGTTTTCCCATGCATGGTTAAAATATTCCACATATTTTAAATTAAAAAAAAAAATAATTTCTTACCATTAAATCAAAATAATACAAAAAGAATCTTCTCTAGTGGATGATATGAAAGTTCCAGTAAGTGTAAGTTCACTTCAGGACTTTCACGCTAACAGATTCTGTATCTTGTACTTTGAAAGATGATTATTTTTCTCTTTGAGCAAGCATAAGCTAGAGGTTTTGAAATTACTCCTAGAAGGTCCATCTTGAACATTTAGGGATTTTTTGTTTGACTGCCCAACTTCCAGCAGACTCCTGGTCTGTGCTGCTGTGGCTAAGGTAGCTGGAAGCGGGGAGGACTCCAGCAGAGCATCCCCAGAGCACCGCTGGCTGAGGCTCTGGAGTTCCTGGCTGCACGCCAGAGGATGCTACATTCACAGAGATGGAGCATTTCCACAAACCTCCTGCGTTATGTCTTTGTGCACTTAGGGGAGAGTGGTGATCCCTCTCTGTAACAGACAGCAGGTTCTCTTGATTAAGTCATTTTGGACAGCTTCAGGTGAAAGTTTACGTGGGCGTTCCATAGCGCTGTATTATCTGAGTCTTAGCAAATTCTTGCCGTGTTATACGAGTAGAGTTCATTCATAGAAATTCAAGCACTACATGTCGATCCTGCTATTAATTTAAACGAAAAAATTGGCTCTATTGGTGAGTGAAGAGCAGGTATGAGTGGTAAATAGTATCAAGTGCCACAGGATGTGAATCCCAGCCACCTCTTGGGAATCATGTAGAACTTACTGCTTGGTTAGAGGGGAGCAGAGTGCTGATTTGTTTCCATTACTCCAAAAAGTCCTGGTTTAAAGCAGCATCATTAGAGAATGCCATTTTGTATTGTGAAAATATGGAAAGAACTATCCTGGCATGTGGGAAACATCAGTTCAGTACATGACCAACATGGACTACTTGGCTAGGCAGCATGCCAGGGTCGATCTGTTTGGACATCTGGTTTGGCCTTCTTGAAATGGAAGTGTGCACCTCAGCTCACTTCCAAAACTGAATGTATTCCCAAGTGCATAGCCAGGGACAACGACTTCTTCCAAAGGTGCCTTCACCTTACTTGTAGATACCTAAATTAAGATTAGATTTCTAATTTTCAGCTGGCTGAAGACAGGTGAGATGGATCCCAGTGCTAGCGCCTTGGTACCAATTCCTTTTTTCCTCATTGTAAAACAGAAGTATTATAGTGTGTGTATGCATTTTGTTTATTTTATAATTATTTTATTATACAAGTATTAAGTATGTATAGTATTTAGGCAACTCAACAATGAGGTTCTGCAGCTACTCAAGGTAGATAGCAAATTATCCTGTACAGATAGATCCTTCTAGATCTGCTGTTAGATTGGTTTTTGACAAAAACACTGCATAGGGGCAATGGGTGTGAGCTGGAACACAGGAGGTTTCACATAAATATGAGAAGGAACTTCTTCACAGTGAGGGTGACAGAGCACTGGAAGAGACTTCCCAGGGGAGTTGTGGAGTCTCCTTCACCGGAGACGTTTAAGACCCTCCTGGATGTGTTCCTGTGTGACTTGATCTAGTTGATCCTGCTGTGGCGGGGGGATCGGACTAGATGATCTTTTGAGGTCCCTTCCAACCCCTAATGATTCTATGATTCTATGATTTCTGCCCATTTATCTGTATATTATTCTTGGAAGCTCTCACAGTACTCCTAATAAAAATTATTTGATCTGAGAAATAACATATCTGCCACATAGAATATTCTCTGTGTTTTGGGAAAAGTGCCCTGGAGTTAAACATGTGAGGGCAAAATCTCTTTGTAGTAGATGAGAAATTAAGTCTCCTGGTCTCTTCTTGTCATCTACCTGAACACTAGGTTGGATTTGTAAATTATTTCAGGTTTGTTGTTGATTGCTGCTTAGAATATTTAGCCACAACATGAATAGAAAAACTGTTTTGCGTAAGTTGGTTCATTACGTGACAGTGTTTTTCACCTACTAGCCTGCACAGGCATTGAACGTCACTGGTAACTTCAGCCTTCTGCATTCGTTCCTCTGGTAACTAAGGAAGTCTGTACAGGAGCTGTAGAATCTGAAATCGGTGAACTAGCCCCTGGTGTATTCTGAACTGGAACTTAATAGACTCTTCACTAAACACTGTTAAGGTATTTATAGAGAATTACATGGGAACCTATACAACAGAAATATGAGAGTTCAGAAAATAACTGTGGGCTTCTTCATTTCAACAAGGTTGAAAACATTGGCTATCTATTTCAGGCTGTGTATGGCACAAGGCCTGGTGAAAGTACTTGGCTGAATAAAGAAGAAAGGTTCCTGGAAAATACTCTTTGCCTGATTTGGTTGTGCTCGTCCACCTTTCAGTAAACCAGCCGATCTGCCGGGAAAAAAGGGTCAAGGAGTTGGGCACACAGATCCTCCTTCAGATCTGGACTGGATCTGTGTTCAAGGTGCTGTACGTGGCCCAAGTCAAGGTGCAATGAGGAGAGCTAGTTTTGGCTTTCACGAAGGCGAGAAGGCTTTTTTGTGCAATGGAAATGTTCCATTCCACAGATTTTTAGTGTTGCTTGATGCCGTTTTTTGTGTCCAGTGGTACAGCGTGTTGAGGTCTGCACACAACCAACCAGCTGATCCTTTCGCTGAAATGAGCTCCTGCCTTTGGAACGCTGCGGTACCGCTGTAGCAATGAAACATGTATTTCATAACTGCAAGGCAGTGCAAGATGGAAAGTGTTAGTGTACGTGCAAATTAATTTGTATTTTTAAAGTCACAAAAGGTATTTTTTCTTTATTTTTTTCATCCAGCCTTTACACTGCGGGTTAAAAAAGCTGAAAGCATATGGTAGCAATTTTTTAACCTCTCTACATGAGGTGCTTGTCGACAGAGGTCCGTACGTCCAAAGCTAGTTAATAACAGCTGCAGGCCAAAGTTCCTTTAAGAGCTATTGGTGTGTTCCAAGATTCTCAAAGACTTTGAGCAAGTGAAGCTGGCCACAAGGGAAAGCAGCAGGTCTGCATTCTGCTTGTTAAGTGAACCCAGTTTGAACAGAAAAAAATGTGGCAGAAAGTCAGAATTTTCATGCTATAAAATTTGACCATAAAAGATCAGATAGGATTGGATGGTAGGTAGGCTGCTGCAGTTTAACCTCAGTGAACCATTGGCTTCAGTCAAAGACTGTACTTGGCTGTTTGCTTCACTGAACATATTTATGGGGGGTTTTGAGGAAAATTTGTAAGAATAAGGATACCAAGTACTTTTTTAAAAAAAATCAGACAATCCTTAAATGTAGGTCTAAGATTCTGTTTGTGTTTTTAATCTCTAAGCTATGAAGTACAAAGGGAAGAATGCATGTGAAGAAGAAAAAAAAAGCCGTTGTCTTGGCCTTGTGCTGCTTTCTCAGTTTTTATATTACTTTGCATTTTTGCCATGTTCTTTTCAAAGCTGGAGTGAATTATAATCAAGAGATTGCCCTCCAGACTGCTTTCCATGCAGTTCATAGTTGCTTTGCAGTTTGGAAGAAGTTGGGACTTAAAACATGAAATCCCTTTCTCCAAAGCTATGATCTCTATATTTTTATCTATAGCTGAAAACTTTCATGGTTTATTAATGCCTTTATCAGAAAAAAGCTCTTTAGAAGCATTTAGAGGGCACAAGGCTGTGTGGTTGGTTGTCTGCCAGTCATAATAAACAATACTCATCACTGTTGTTCAAGTGGAGTGTGAGGCAGGATGCTCAACAGTTGCTGCTGGTTTTGCTCTCTACGCCAGAATGATGTTGGATGAAAAGCTGAGGTTTGTGGTACATTTCTAGGACGCTGAGTGCCCCTAGGTGGTCACAACTAAAAGTACAGTACAGCAGCAGTGGCTTTTCCTTGCTCATCTTGTTCTTACTGATGGATAACTAACTGCTGCTGGACACTGGGTGTTGATCTCAGCCTCTGTGTTAGGAGTGTTAGGAGGCACTTCTGTTAAAGAAGCGTTTCTATTCCTTTGATAAGCCTCAGCTTTACAGATGATCTTTTATGTGGTATTAAATTTAATCTGCAAATTGCTGACATACTGAAGTGGCAGTCTATCATTACTCCCACTTATGGCTCCAATTTAGCCCTTGCCATTGCAGTTGTCATGTGGCTATGGCATGCAGCGCGGGCGGTCAGCGGATCAGTACCACTTTTCCTTCCTTTTTAACAAAATCTTTTTATTATACAGTCCATTGATAAGATTGTGTTACTGCTTTTCAGTTTTTTACATACATGAACTGTTTTGAGGATAAATTGCTTTCTGAGTCGTTTTGGGGTGTTTTACATTCCATTTCTCTGCTGTATTTGACCCATGTAAGTAATGAAATGACACAGAAATTATACCACTTCTAAATGCACATTTCCAAAGTCACACAATCAGCTGTTTTAAAAACACTCATTTATAATTCATTGATCCTTAGAAGAAAGATCCTTATGCATTGTAAGAATTGCTGTTCCAACTTGTATACAAATGTGTAATTGATTTGGCACTGTAAGGGAAGGACCCATGGCTCAAACGATGGTAATATGATTTCCAAAGATTGTGGAGCCACTTCCAGATGTTAGGGTTTTTAAACTGAACTGCAGTGCTGTGTAATAATACAACTTATTTTAGTCTTCATCAAAGGAAAAAAATGTCTACTTACAGTATATGAGAAAAGAAACTTTGTGGTTCATCTGAAGAGTTAGGTTTTCATTGACAGACATTTCTGCAGGGAAAAAGGTAAATCTTTCTCTTGCTCTCTGCGAAGTCTACTGCATTTGCTTCTATGGTAACCAATTAGCCAGTGCTTATTACTCATGTGAAACAGAAACTGTTTGCATTTTTAAAACCTTCATTTGCAAAACAGCATGTCTAAATGATGAAGTTAAATTTCTTTCCCAAGACCACAATCTTCTTTGTAGGTGCAAACAACTAAGCTTACAGTTTAAACGTAAAGAGAAAAAGCGCTCCTAGGCAGCAGCATCCATCCACGCTGAAAGCAAATATTTGTTTTTGGAGAACAGAATGGCTGTCCCCCGAGCAGCCAGCTTAGCAAAAGCAGGAATGGAAGGGCAGAGCTCATCTTTTATGGAAGTCAGATAAATTTCATGCTCTTTAACATCGACTGTGACTGCAGGCTTTTCACTGAAGCCTGGCTCCTTCCCCAGTGTGAACAAAATAGGAAAAGTGATTAAAGTTCACTCAGTACCGGACAGCAGGAGGCAACTGCTCTGGTATCTTCAGCTGAGGGAGAGCAGGAGAGGGCCCTTTAATACAACTTGTGAGACTTCTTTGAAGAAAAGAAATAGGACTCATAGGAGCTATAGAGACCTACACTAATAGTCATTCATTTCCTGTGCTTGGTATGGCTTCTTTGACACGTTGTAATATTGTCATCCCCTTCATTAAAATGCTCGTTGTGAAAGAGAAAATGTAGCTGATAACCAGAGTCGAGGGTCAGCAAGTTCTGCTGCAAACAAAGAGCTTAGGGCTGCCTCAGATAATAGTGGCAGCTCTGGGGTAGATGCAACACACAGATGTAAAGGAAATAGAGACCTGTTTAGTGTCCTGTTTTATGCAGGAGAGGAGTCTTCAGTGTCCTGACCAGTCTGGAAGGCTGAAGTGGCTAGCAGACCCTCTGGAGCCCAGCCTTTTGGCTTTTATCCACTGCCTGTGCCTCTTTTTCTGTTTTAAGTTATGCAATCAGTGTTCACACATTCTTATAACTAATAGGATTAGAGGCGTTGCGAAGGGATTTGAACAAGATAATTAGTTTACTGCTTAGCCCACAATATAGCAGGCAAAACCCTTCTGAGCAAAGGCAGACAAAATGGGTCAGAAAATGTGTGGGAAATGAGGTAAGGCCTCTTAAATAGGTCCTCAATCAGCTCTACCATTATGAAAGGGTCCTGGAGTATTCATTCATTACCACAGACTGTTGACTTTTTTGGCTTGGCCACCAGATGTGTCAGGGAGAGTGACTGAGCTGAGCAGTGGGAAGTGCTGCTGGACACCGAGGGGTCAGTTTTAAGTGCCTAAGTTTCGTGTCCTTTACCACCGTGCTGCATAAAACAGTACTGGAAAGCCAAAACATTTGGCCTGTGGCACTTCACAAAACTGAAGCTGTAAAAGCAGAGCTTCCTGCTAAACTTTGGGCTGGGCTACATGCACAGAAAGAGGCAAAGGGAATAGTCAGTCAGGAAACTGAGTATGTTTAATGTTGGATTTGAACTGCTGTCTAGCTGAATTGTTTAAAACTCAGATTTTCTAGCAGTGGGTTGGGGCTTGCTTGCCATTTAAATACCTCTCTGCTTGTCTAAAATGTGCCACACAGAAAACGCCCCCAAGTGCAGTCACCCACTGTAACCCCTCGGTGATGCTGGTATGATGAGTGAATTACTGGTGATGGTACTCAGTTTCCGAACAGAAAAGCCTTCAAAGTTCATGCCTTTTTGTTTGTGGAGGTTTTTTATTTGGGTTTTTTTTTTTGCCTGTGAAACTCGGATGTACTAGCAGCCTGATCAAAGCTCACAGAAGTTGTTCGGAGACATATCGACCTGGTCTTGCCTGTGTAGGGTAACTTGGAGGTGTCTCCTCTTGGGTGGAAGGAACAGCAGGAGCTGCTCTAATGAACAGTCCAGCAGCTCCATCTCTCAGTGTATATGCAGCCAGAGGTGAGAAAAGGTTAATCCATAGGGGAACTAGTTAGGGAAGCCAAGCAAAAGTACCAGGGACTCATATGACCAAAATTCAACTTGGAGGTGAAGTCAATTGCTGAGGATTAATATTTATTGTAACAATACTCTTCTTTCAACCTGTTGCTTTCTGTATCAGCAGAACATTTTAAACGTTTGAGCTGCAGTTCAGAGGTACGCCTTATGTACGACACACAATGTCATGTTGCCTACAGCAAGCTGATCTCCCATTAATTTTAAATACCTGTATCTTATTTCTGGTGGAGATTAGATTCCCAATCTTAAGGTCAGGCTCACTTTTATGTCAGCATAGGTATTTATTACTGTAGTCTGTGTCTGTTCATAAATGTAAGGAAGGCAAAGACTGTTGCTATTCAACATGTATGTACCTATGTGGTAATATGAATCTGTAATCCGAGCTCTTAGGATTCTCGTCATAAACTTCATCCATCTCAGAGTTTCATCCTCTTTCTATTCATTTATTTATTTAATCTGGCAGTTTCCCTTTGTTATTTAAATGCTTTTCTCTACAGTTCTCTGTTCAGCTGCAAGTTAAGATGTCAACTCTTCCTCAGAGAGGAATCTCTATTTTATGTTGCTTATTATTTAATATATGAAAAAGGAAAAAAAAAGAATTTTGAAAATCCAGGGGTAAACAGACCCCGCGAGAATTGTGCAGGTTCTTTAGTCCTGTCACTGTACCATACACGTGTTTCCATACTTGGAGAGAATTTCCTGCTGCATGTGAAGTGTGTTCACAATTAAAACCCAAAACAAATCGGGAAAACCCCACAGAAAGAATTTTCCATAGATGGACAGTCCAGATAAGACTTTTCTTCCTGTTCTGTGTAAAAAGTGAGTTCTGTCTGGGGTAAGGTTATGGCACTATCTGAAGGCTGTGTGCATTATTTGTTAGCTATGAAAGGGAAGATCATAGAATCACTACGGATTGGAAGGGACCTCAAAAGATCATCTAGTCCAANAGAGGGGGATGGTAAAATGAGGGCCAAAAATGGAGGAAGAAACATAAAAACCCCAAGAACTCTGCAGATCTGGAGCTTAATTAGGTATCCTGTATCCCTGCTGAATGCAGAATTTGATCTTCTCATTTTCACGGATTGCAGATCTTTCATTCCTACCCATAGTCTACTTAAAATTGATACTAAGGGAAAATACTTGAATATTTTTATCCCTGTTTGAAGCAAACATTTATAGACATATCATGACAACTCCTTGGTTCCTTTGGTGTTTTTAATGTATTTTGAGTTCACATGTCTGAAGCAGTCAGGAACACTGTAGTCCAGCTCTCAGACGTATTCACTTGTAAATCAGGGATGAATCTTCATCTGCATTTACTGTAGTTCTTCCAGTATATTTTAACTACTTTTGATTCTTCTCAGCAGACTTTCCACTTACTGTGCAGTCCTTGCTAACATTGTTTGTTTGATAGTTTCCAGTGAAGCAGACCGGACACAAAATTTTAAATCTTGACTGGTCAGTCCTTGTAAAAAACACACCTTCTGCCCTGAAGCTTTCTTCTCTCTGGCTGGAAGCTGGAGGAAGTATTTAGCTCTGGAAAAAAATAAAAACTTGAAACGTGGACATAAGAACTGCCAGACTGCCACGGGAGGGGCTTGTGAGGGCTTTGCAAATTCAAAATGACAATCTCAGGGGTTTTTTTTTCAAAAGATGGACTATTGACAAGATCCACCCCCAAAGAAAACCCAGAAAGCCATTAAATAGGAGAGAAAGGGACCTGGGTGTCCTGGTGGACAGGAGGTGACCATGAGCCACCAATATGCTCTTGTGACCAAGAGGGCCAACAGCATCCTGGGGTGGATTTAGAAAAGGTGTGGTTAGTAGATCAAGAGAGGTTCTTCTCCGTCTCTACTCTGCCCTGGTGAGACCACATCAGGAGTATTGTCTTCAGTTCTGGGCCCCTCAGTTCAAGAAGGACACAGAGCTGCTGGATAGAGTCCAGCGTAGAGCCACAAAGATGATGATGGGAGCGGAACACCTCTCTGTGGAGGAAAGGCTGAGGGAGCTGGATGTCTTTAGCTTGGAGAAATGAAGAGGTCACTGCAGGGTGACCTCATTAATGTTTATAAATATCTAAAGATTGACTGTCAGGAGGATAGAGCCAGGCTCTTCTCAATGTCATCTAATGACAGGACGAGGGGCAGTGTGTGTCAGCTGGAACACAGAAGGTTCCACATCAACCTGAGAAGGAACTTCTTCACAGTGAGGGTGACGGAGCACTGGAACAGGCTGCCCAGGGGGGTTGTGGAGTCTCCTTCACTGGAGATATTCAAGACCCGCCTGGATGTGTTCCTGTGTGACTTGGTCTAGGTGATCCTGCTGTGGCAGGGGGATTGGACTAGATGATCTTTCGAGGTC
This sequence comes from Rhinopomastus cyanomelas, assembly GCA_013400115.1. Classification (NCBI taxonomy): domain Eukaryota; kingdom Metazoa; phylum Chordata; class Aves; order Bucerotiformes; family Rhinopomastidae; genus Rhinopomastus; species Rhinopomastus cyanomelas. The sequence goes on from VXBP01002539.1 coordinate 63,049, forward strand.
CCTTCCAGTCCGTAATGTACTGTGATAATTTGCTGAGATTTTTGCATGGTTCAGTTGTCTTCAGTGTTATTTTTGGTGTCTCAATCATGGTTCATCATGGGGCAAGGTGAGTCCATATAGAGTGGTTATGTAAAAATGAAACTATTTTCTTACTTTAAGGTGTTAAAATATTCATGGCAGTTTTTCAGTAAAGTAGTTGGTGATACAAAGACATATTTGACCACATGTTTAACAGTAAGAATGTGAGTAGTTACAACGAGCTCAATGGGATTTAAGCACACACTTCAAATTGTCCATGCTTCGATGCTTTCTTGAAATGAGATGAGATTGTGTTTGCAGCTTAATAAAAGCTGTGTTTAGCTAAGTTGGTGCTGATGATCCTGGTCCTGTGTCTCAGAAGGTGCTGTGCCATAATCCTATACACCTCATCTTGTCACATTCTGTTTTACTCAAGTGTAAATATTTTCATTTAGTTGACAATTAAAAAGCAAACTTTGAAAAGCATTACTTCTGTTTGTTTTCAGAATTGGTGAGTGGTGGGAATGGCAGTCATTCCCTTGAATCTACTTTATTCCTGACCCATCAAATTAGCATTACTGGTTAGTTTTAAAAACATTAAAAAAATGGACCAACAAAGAAACCCAAAGCCTCACCCTAGAAGTTAGCATTAGGACAGTTAGGGGGCTTTTTCACGTTTGGGTTTGTTTGTGGTTTTTTCAAAAAAATAAAACATGTAGCACTGTTTAAGTACCCCCTGTTTCTTGAAGTGAGGAATGAGCGGTAAAGGATGGGCTCAGGCACGTCTGAGGGTGGGGAGGAAAATCTGTGGTAGGAGCTTTTGCTCACCCGATTAGGGTATGTTTGTTAACAATGGTTTTTCATTTGTAAGAGGCATGACGGAGGCTGAGCTCAGACTTTTCTGCCTATTTCAAGACAGATGCTTTCTGGCTTGAAAAAGCTTCTTCAAAGGAGTTAAAATACAGGGAAATAGTAAGTGAACATACAATGTCCATCTGTCTTTCAAATCACCTTAAAAATGTAAAGTAGTTAAATCAAAGCTGTGATGGACCTGAATTTACTATAAACGTGTTGATTTACTTCAGGGAAGTCAAGTTGTGTGTTTCTTGTGCATTGGTTAAGAATTAAAGCAGGAAATCATGCTGGCAAATACAGCAGGAGGGAACAGGATATGGAGTTACTCTGATTTAATGCATTACCCAGCTCATGTTAGATGTGTAACTGTAGGAATGTTAGGTCTTTAACTGCCATAACACAGTGACTTCCATAAGTGATATATCTTCAATAATTCTCCTGTAGTTTGATTCATAAAAGTTGAGTCGATTGGAAGTGGCTTAAAAAATGCATTTTAGTAGGCTTTTTGTGATGTGATTTAAAAGCTTAGTGAAAGCAATGCACCTGTCACTTCTGATTGCAGAAAGCTTTCCATTTATTAGCTTTATTTTGCCTGAGCCTTCGAACGAAAAAGTTCCAGTATCTAATTTAATTTCCAGTTTTTGGGGTCTGCCAGAAGATCAATTAATTTTTAAATCTTCCAGCTGTTAAGTTACGCTTCAGAACGCAGTCTCTCTGTCTTATATATTGTTAAGTTTCATCATATGCTTGTCATGCCTTAGGAACATCTTGATATCCTTGAAGAAATGTGGCAGTGAATTGTAGACATATTGACTGTAGCACTAGGCAGGGTGTACAAATACAAATGTCCCTATGATTGGGTTATTCTATCCATCATTAGATTGCATCTCTCTGGAGCTGTAAGTACATCTGTGCCTGGCAGGCTTGTGTTATCACCAGTGCATGTGGGGGCCATGTGTCAGTCTTCCAACAAAGACAGATAGCCTTGTGTAGAAGCAGGATTGGATATGCTTGTTTGTCATCCTCTAAATCAATTTCTGAGACGTTTGCTATAGACATTGGAAGCTGCAGGTTTGTGAAGCAGTGTACTGTAGTATGAACTGCAACAGAAGAACAAGCGTGAGAGGAAATTAGCCACATGGCAATGTGCAGTAGGGGTGGTGGAGCCTGCGTCGAAGCAAGTCCTCACGCTTTCCCCACTATCTGTGTGAATATTAAACCTGGTCACCTCAGAACTCTGTGCGCGCCCCATCCTCAGAAAAGAGACGTTCTCACTCAGCTGAAAGAAGTAGTCCTCATGTATACTAATTTGCCGTTGTAAGATACACATACCGGGATCTTGGACATGGCAGAACTCTAACTGCATTCCGTAGAAGTTTTAATGGAGTGACACAGATTACTTTAGCAGAAAGCTTGTTAGCACCGTGCAGAGATGTTGCTCCCTTTAATTGCCGTTATTGATAGGAGTGCAATGTCATGTGTTCTTAAATCTATGCTGATTTTTTTAGTAACACTTTAAAAACGTATATGTTTTAAACAAAATGCAATAATTTTGCGTCTTGCAGTGTTTCATGATATATTTCAGAATTAGTTCTCAAGTCACAGGGAAGCTTATATATTGGGGTTTTTTTTTGGGGGGGGGTGGTTGAGTACATTTGACAGCTCTTTCTTTTCATTACCATAACTGCCCTCAGTCTCTGTATGGTTCTGTAGCTCTCTTTGTGGTTCTGTAGCTCTCTTTGTCCTGGCATTATCTGTTGAGTTACCACAGGGGGGTATAGTAGCTTGTGAGTAGAGACATCAGTGTCATCCTTATTCATCCTACGCGTGCTATAGTCCCATCTGATTGCAGTTACTGAAATTATATCCATCCCATCCAACTGCCTTTGTACCCCCAAACAGCAAAACAAAGCACCCCTCCTCATAAATTAAAGCAACCCTCATGCAACAAAAAAGGATGCACACGTGCAACCACCAGTTTTTATCATAATTATTAAGGCTCCTCAATAAGATTTTCTAATATTTATTTGACCAGAAGCTCCATAGACTATTGGGTGAGTCTGGAAAATGGTTGAAGGGAAAGACTGTAGCACTGCAGCAACCCAGAAAAGAGTCTTGAAAGTCTTGAGACAGATGAAAAAAATCGGAAGAGGGTGAGGGGAGATGGGTTTTTAAAATGTAGTCAAGCATAGCCACCCTGATGGCAGTAGAAAAGTCCAGTCCTGTAACAGAAAACCTGAGCTTTGTGGATTTATAAGCCTTACAGAATCACAGAACTGTCACAGCTGGAAGGGACCTCTACAGATCATCTGCTCCAACCTCCTCTCACAGAACAGGACTGACTAGAGCACGTCTGAATGAAAATTATTAATAGTGGAAGCAGCTTGAGGGTGGGAAAAAAAGACCGATGTGGCTGCTCTCATGGATTATTTTATAGATGAGTTCTTGTAGAATGTTTAGATGTAATGTACATATTGGTATTGTGGCAGTAACATGTTGTTGTTGCCAAAATGAAATTGCAGGGCAGCAACGTGCAGCGGGATTTTGCACATACGCCTAGGACTACTGCTCCATGTTTTTGTTTGGCTCGTTCTTTTTAGATTGCTCTTAATGAAGAAACTGGTTGAGATCAGTTCACTCTGGAATTATCAGCTTCCTTTGCGTTGCTTGTGTGTGGTTATACCGTTCTTACCAGAGTCTTCGGTCCCAAATGTCCCCCGTGTTCAGCTGCGGTACCACTGCTCTCGCTTTATAGACCAGTTATCCTGCCTCTGCCATATTCTCAGCTCCATCTACAACAGGAAGACATCTCTGCAAATTCTGATTCCTTGCTTGGTACCGAGAGGAAGGAGGTACTGTGGTGAAAGGAGTTTGGGAAGAAGTAGCCTTAGAAAGAGGAGGCAGGCTCGTGAGGGTAAAGAGGCCTGAAGCCCTTGAAATGAGACTAGAATTTTGGGAAACTTGAGACTTCAGAGATACTCAGCTGTAATGCATTAAATTAATGAAATCCTGATCAGTGAGAAGTTTCAGTTACAGAATTCTTGACTATTTGTATCTGTAACTGCCTTGAAGCTTTCCCAACAATTTATTTTCTCTTTTCTCCTAAGAACTTTTAGTTTACTTTTATTACTCAGCACATACACAACATACAAGAAAGAATAAACAAAAAATCTATCCAGTTACTCAGCCTAAACTTTGAGCTTGTTCTTCCCATTTTGCATTTCACTGTCAGAGAACTGGGGGATGATACAAACACACAGGTTTCTGTCATGAGTTTTGTTTAGTTTGCTCATGCGACAGCTTAAAGTACTAGTTCTTTGAGCCAGAAACACAAAGTCAGTAGGCACTGTGCAAACACAGGGAAGAAAAAAATAAAATGAAAAAACCAACAGAGTGTAAAATCAAGCGTTTCTGTGAAAAATGTTACAATATAAGGAGTGACAGATGGCTATAAGCAGATGGGTGAAGCTCAGGAAAACAATGATATAATATTGGTCATCTTGGTAAGCAGCAGTGAGGATGGTAGCTTAGCTCTTGTCAGGTTTTTTAATCATCCGTGGTAATCTGCCTGTAATTTGCTTTGGTTTCTTTTGCTGTTCTTAAGACACTTTTTGGCACTGACAGGCAACAGCTTCAAAGCCTGAAGCATCAGTGTGACGCATACATTATGTGACTGCACGCGTATTGTATAAAGCTAAGACTGTACGATAAATCTGTCTTGTTAAGCACTTAGCCCATCTTGTGAGACAATCCCTAAATTGCATCATTCAACTCAACTGAGGGAGCAGTAAGCACAGTGCCATTCATCAGTATCATTTCCAGCTTGCTCTCCAAATTTTGCCTGTCCCTTGACAAAGTGCTCAAGGTTAGTATCACTGTTTAGAAACACTCAAAGTACTCAACTTATTATGAGATTAAGAATTTGGGCCTATGCTTGATGCAATATGTCTCTGTTCAGGTATAGGATCATAGAATCATAGAATCTTTCAGGCTGGAAAAGACTGTCAAGATCATTGAGTCCTACCACTACCCCATCTGTCCCAAGCCCACTGCTAAACCACATGGACACAACTTTTCAACACATCCAGTAATGGTGATTCAACAAGCCTGTTCCAATGCTGAAGAAACTTTTCCTAATGTCCTCCCATTTATGCCTACTTACGACATTTCCTCTTGACCTACAACTTGTTTCTCAGGAGAAGAAACTGACACCTTCTTTCAGGTGTTTACAGAGAGTGGTGAGGTCTCACCTCAACCTCTCTTTCTATGTTGTTATTACCTGCCTGTGTTGTAATAGCAGTGACACATCATGGGCCTGGATAGGAATCTCCTCCGCTCCATTTTGAACAGAGACAGAAGTGCCACCTTGGATGGCTGCGTAGTACGTCAGGAGAGACTGTGTGGGGTTCTATATTAGGTGGTGAAAGTAGACAACATACCAGACAACCCTTCAATCATTCCCTAAAAGTGCTTACAGTCTCAGTTCCAAAGCAGGTGAAACAATATTAAATATTAAAGGCATTGACAGCTGCAAACTCCTGCTAAAAAAGAAGTTTCGTTACTAGGAGAAGCCACGAAAGGCTTTTCAGATGCTGTTGAAGAGGTCTTTTGGAAAATTAAGTATGCCATCTCATCTATTCTTAATGTGAGCAGATCCCCAAGCCAAATGGATGTTTCAGCCATGCATATGCTGAGTGTGTAATGTACTAGAAGAAGTGAAAGTTACCTGGCAGCATCTTGCTTTCCTTTGTAAGTCTTTAACTTGTAGTGCATTTTCAAGTCCGTCAAGTGTAATAGTTGATTAAAAATTAATCGCCAAATCACCCATCAGAGCCAGGTGGAAATAAGATAGCGGAATCTTTTTCTCCTTCCTTACAAAGAAATGGTCTTTTGTGGCCTTGTATGAAATACTAGCCCATAAATGTTATTTTCTAATTTGCCTTCAATTCCAACCTTGTTAAATAAAAAGGAGAGGAAAATGTATGAGCAAAGCCCATATATTCTTTACGAGCTACTGGCTGGACTAAATTCTCGTTTTTGGAATCCTAAATGCAAGGTGTACAGCCACATGGCTGGAAGTCATTCCCCACCCTGCAAGCTCCAAGCAGGGTTGTAGGTCAGCTGTGCCCTTGCACTCCACAGCTGTGCTGCTGGCTCAGGCTCCGTTAGGGGAACAGCGCTGCCATTAGAAATGCTTCATGAGCAGCAGTCAGGTCTCAGTTGCTCTGTACCTTCCTTCAGCTCAGCTAATTTGAGACTTTATGGGGGATAAAGAATTGGCGAGGGGTGTTTTTTTTGCGTAGGTGGGGGTGTTCTTAAGAGCTTCAAGTATTTCTTTCATGGATCTTTTCCTATCAAAAGGATTACATTGAAGCCAAATTTGAAGTAGTAGTGCAGTTTTCTCTCTTTGAAATTGTGGGTGGTCCTTTCCTCTTTAGGAACTGCAGTGGGTAATTATTTCTGTTTTGTTTTCAATAGCACTAAACAAAAGAGAATTGCATATTAATTTGGTAGAACAGGCTAAAAGAGACTGCTTTCCTTTTCACAGGTAAATTCTAAGATTCAAATAAAATACATGTGTGGTCCTAATACTCCTCTGTTTTATTGCACAATTAGCATTTGGCGCAATAGGACACTCTGGCACAGGAAAGAATAAATGGTGAATCTCCTTAAGAAATTATTTTCAAATTGATTAAGGAGCACTTTTGAAGACATTGTAGGGTAGCATCGACTTTGGGGCCCACAGATGAGCTTTCATGCCAAGACTGAGATTGGAGATTTTGGCTTTTCTTGAATCCGAAATGCTTGTACTAATTACTAGCCTAACACCCTGTGCTAATTTCTTTCTGCAGAAATGGCCAATTACTAACACACAATATCATGGACAAGTCAACATGATGTTATACTGGGTAGTTATGAGGAGTCAGGCTGTTTGTCAAAGAAAAGAAGATGAATTGTCATAATTTAAATTTTGGATGACTTACCCTAATTGTTAAGGTTGCAGGTGCTGTTAAACTGGACATTAATGCCAGTGCTCCTGTTTTATATTGTTTTGTGTTAGTTTTTTTTCTTTTGCTGCAGACATTCTGTGCTGTATGAATAAATTATCTCTACCTCCACTGTGATAAATATATAGATACAATGGGTAAAACATCTGCTGATTAAACAATGCAAGTACCAATATCCTAAAAGATATTAACGAGACATGTTTTGATTCAATTACATTTTTATAAATGTGTAACATTAAACAAAAATGGAAGCATTAACAACCAAAGAAACTTCAGTTATATTACAAAAAGTAGTAGCTGTTAGTGAGGTAAAAGTGAGCAGGGATATTCAGTCTGAATATTGTTTAAAAAGTGGGAGATTCCTTCCTTATCACAGGAGATGCTCTGGCTCGCGTAGCTCTGCCCACGTTGCAGTGAGGATTGTCCTGTGTTGTGACATGAAATATTCACGTGGGCAGTGCAGCACACCGTGGCATAGGGAGTGACCCTGCTTTATGTGACTATGGAACACAGCATCTGAATCTCTAGGCAGTCAGCAGACAAAATGGGAATTAGTGATGCCGACAGAACCTGCGGTTCTGTGATGTAAATTTTTCTCCTCTGCTTGGTGCTCCTCAGCGTGGTACTGATGTTACCACAGACAATATGCTGCCTTTGTTTCATGTCTGTAAAAGCTGGTTAGTAGCTCCCTTCTCAGATACGAAATTTTATCCTTGTTACAGAAGCAGGTTGGAATAATGATGTGAATGAGATGACACTTTACAGAACTAATGCTAGAATTTATAATTCATATTTTTGATCCTCACAAGGAGATAACTGTGCGCCTAGAGACATACTGTCTATTGCTGAGAGTATGTGCATCATCTTGTGGCTGCATTGTAGAACAATAAAAAAACAATCATAGTTCTTGGATTTAGGATTTTATTTTAACAGGGAAACATGTTAGGCTGTGTGTGGTTATGCAGGTTTTTTTAAAAAAAATTCCTTACTCTATCTGTCTTAATTGATCCATAGTCCTGACAAAAACAAAGTGTTACTAAAAGGACATGAGAAACCGTTTGGATGTGAGACTGAACTCATAAATAAGTGATGCAGTGCTCTAACTTGTTATACAGGAGCTCCGTAATGGCAAACACATGTCAGTATTGCAGCAATTAACTGGGCAAATCTCACCTGACTGCTGGGAGAGGTGCTTACTGGTTTGCCTGTAGTAATGTATTTGCTGATAAACCCCTCTTGTGTTACACATTAAAACAATCATGTTTGTTCAGTAAGCTGTATGCTATGATTTGAGATGTTTCTGCCGTGATGTCATCTCAAATACTTTTCAATAGGTCCGTTCACCTGACTTACTCGTCTTAGAGGAAGTGACTCTTCAGAGTGTGCTCTCTGCATTTCCAACCTAATGTACAGCTCAGGCTGGGTTCTTTAAGGCAGGGGTCCTCAAACTTTTTAAACAGGGGGCCGGTTCACTGTTCCTCAGACAGTATCGGGGGCCGGGCTGTAGTTTGTGCTGATGGGCTTGTCCTGCCTGGGAGCTGCTGGGAGAGACGGGGGAGCCGCCCACTCAGCCTGGCAGTGCAGGCAGGAGGAAGTCATCTGCAGCTGCTGGGCTTCTGTCCCCCAACCCCCAGTGGTTGCTAAAGCGTTCTAGCATACAGAAAAGGCCTTCTGTTGCTTTCCTAGTCATACTGGAACTTTGCAATTTAAGAGTGTGCTTCTGTGAGGACAAATGAGCATTCAAAAAAAGAATCTGATTAAAAGTTTTCCATGCTAATACAGGTCACCTAATGCAGAGGAGAAATGCATATTTGTTATTCAGATTTAAAATGGGGAAACCTGTCGTTTGAGGAGTGAAGTTCAAAATGACCAGGAGTGGAGATCCAGCAAAACAGAGTTTGTTCTCTTGCGTTGGAAATCCCATTGCTACAGCAGCTTTTGTGCATAGAGGTTTCTCGAGACACAGTTGTCACTTGGGGCTGTGGCTGACTTATCCTTATGCTGTCACATCACTGCATGCTGTCACCTTCTGGTAGCTGAGGTTTTACTGCTGGTATCTTCAGTGCCTCCCAGTGAGGTAGAGCACTTCACTTTTCAAGCCAAGGGAATAAATAATTTGAAAACCTGGCTCTTGCTCTGGAATCAGTTTGAGGTTTTAAGTGACAAGCCTCATTAAGGAGGCTGTGTCTGGAGGCCATGCAAGATCTCATGGACATCTTAATGAATTCCAGAATCCAGCAAGTAGCTTTCTTTTGCTGGAGCACTCTTCACAGGCTTTCTCTGCAAAGAGGTCCTTAATGAACACCCAGTGTGTGTTGTCTCCTTACCTGTACTCTTAAAGGTGTACTTAGAGATATTCTGTAAGACCACTGAGTAGTACTAACAAGAAAACAAATGGTAGTGAAAACAGACACAAAAGAGAGGACCATTTGATATCATAAGTGATTTGTTTATTAAGTTTTATTACTTTGGGATAGATATCTAATTGAAACTTTTGTTCTAAAAAGAAGATGTTGCTCATTCCACCAAAATCATGTGGTTGGAGTAGATGATCATTGTGGGTTTCCTCCAACTGAACTATATTACAAGTAGCAAGCAATAGAGAAAGAGGAAATGGACTCCAGTTGTGAAAGAAGTTTAGGTTAGACATTAGAAAAACTTCTTCACTGAAAGAGTTGTCAAGTATTGGAATAGTCTGCCTAGGGAGGTGGTGGAATCGTCATCTCTGGATGTTTTTAAGAGTCGTGTGAGTATGGAGCTTAGGGATATAGTTTAGCGGTTGCCTTGGTGAAGTTAGGTTAATGGTTGGACTCAATGATCTTGATGGTCTTTTCCAACCTAAATGATGATATCTGATTCTAAGATGGGGGGGGTATCACTTTTCTATTCTACATGTCCAAATTAATAAGTTTGATTGTCATTGAAAAATTCAAAGACATTTTCATTCTGTTGATTGGTTTGGATGCCCTGTAGTCTCACCGTAGTTGGCCGTGGGGGATTTCATGCAGAATAAGTTGCTAATGTTAAAACTATTGTTTTCTAGTAAAAGAGAAGTACTAAGCAAGGCATTTTGTTCGTGTCAGATGTATTAAAATAATTACTGAGGATGCTTATTGTGGAATAGCCATTTGTGAGCTGTTCTTATGAACTGGTATAAGCAAACAGAGAAGTATTCAGTACTTGGTTTGATTCAGTAATTCTGTCTTTTCCTTCTAAAATCAGGGCACAGTACTCATTGCTAGTGGTCGGCATTTTACGAAGTAGAGAATGGCAGTATAGATTTATGATATCACTGGACAGACACAGAGGGAGGTTAAACTGTAGAGGAAAATAAAATTACAAGTAATTAAATTTACAAGCAGGTTTGCCTGCTTCAAAAGATTAATTGTTTCAGAATGTACAACGGTTTTAGCCACACAAGAAAACTGTAATATAACCTTAACAGCATGCGATATAGATATTATATGTGCTGTTTCAATTTATATAATTAAAAATTTAGCACTCCTTTTAAAGGTAAATGAGATATTCAGCTGGGACCCATACATAGCAACTAATAAAAGGGCTGCAATGCAGTACTGTCTGCATTTTTGAGGAGCTGAAGCACTCTATCAACCTCATTAATATCAGGTTATCTGAATACTTAATCCACAGATGAAAAAACAACAGCATAGATCAGTGTTTGATGTTTTCTGTAGTAACAGGTAATCATCTTCTATTGGTATGAATTTCAGAAGTGTGCAGGATTTCCAGTTTGGGTCTTTTCCTCTGAGATAGATAGATATATATATATATATATACACACACATACTTCTATCTACTAACCAGTAAATGTAATAAATAAAAATGTACCATTTCTGTCCTGTTCCTAGGAGGGGAGTAAGTAGTTGCCAGGTTTTGGCAAGGTCTTTTTGCTCTTTGCACAAAGCGTAATAGATTATGATTACTAATGTATTCTGGAGGGAAAAAAATCGGAAAAAAATAACAATACATAAAATGAAGCTGAATTTTGAAGTGAGGTTGGGTTTAAAGGTTTGATTTAATTTAGTCTTTTTATTTTATTTTTTTTTTTTATTTCATCAGTTTATGAAATGCAGAAAAATACACTCTTTCAGAGGTAATTTCAAATTAGACAAGTTCTGCTGTAGGGTCATTTAAAATCTTAATCTTCAGAAATCTGTTTAAAAGCCAAGGCATACATGATTACCAATATGCACTACAGGTAAATTGCTTTGGCTTGGTTTGTTTAAAAACAAATTGTATTTTACGTAAGCAGAATAATTCTAGGATTTACTTGATGTATCTTAAAGAGCCTATGACATTGCTGTGGTTTCTTATTGCTGAATTTGAATATGTTCATTTTTTTAAAAATCCCCAAAGTTATCAGCAACTTGCTTTTGATTTATAAACACTCACCCAACCTCTTGAAGAGAAGAGTCACTAGAGTTAGGCAAAAGTTTAGAAATTGTCTGTTGTCCTCTCTGCATCATCTTTCCGATTGAGATGCATCTTTGTGTTGGAGTTTGAAAATTACCTACATTTTCCGATGTATAGATTGCTTTAAGAGGACCCCCCCAGTGTCCTGTCCTGGGGGAGGTGACACTATAGAATTGTCCCAAGCACCCCCACACACTTCCTGGGGTGGGGGAGTGGGGAAGGTGGGCCGGACCCCAGCCCCAGCCTGTACCCCCACCCCACTCTGCTGCGGGGAGAGATGTGGTGGCTCCACATGAACCCAAAGTGGCTCAGCAGCAGCAGCACTGGCTTCAACCCAGCCCAGTCTGGAGCTGGCACTGCGGACCGGAGAAGCAAGACCTTAGTGCCCATCTACCACCCACCTCCCCCCCCCCACGGAGCAGCCATTCAGCAATCCATGGTGATCTGAAGGGATTCCTCCTTTTACCCCTGGAGCTGAGACAGGAGGAGAGGGGAGGGTCATGGAACCCTTTCAGCCACATTTGCAGAGTGTAGGGGGCCCCTGTTGACATGGCCATGCAGTCGGTCTCCATCTTGGGTCCCGCACCTGGCTGGGACCATGCAAGCGCCACCACCGCCATCTTAGAGCGCACTGATCAGCAGGGAGAGAGACTGTTTGTCATTTCTGTCACTGAGAAAAACTGGAGAGATGCTTGAGGGGCTTGTTAGGATGTCAGGTAGCGACAGGACTGGCCCATTGGAGCAAAGCTGGAGATGGATGTGAGGAGGAAGTTCTTCACCATGCGAGTGGTGAGAACCTGGAATGGGTTGCCCAGGAAGGTGGTGGAGGCCCCATCCCTGGAGGCGTTTAAGGCCAGGATGGATGGGGCTCTGGCCAGCCTGATCTAGGGTGGGGTGTCCCCGCCCATGGTAGGGGAGTTGGAACTGGATGATCCTGTGGTTCCTTCTAACCCAGACTGACCATATGACTTGGTCTAGGTGACCCTGCTGTGGCAGGGGGATTGGACTGGATGATCTTTCGAGGTCCCTTCCAATCCCTAATGATTCTATGATTCTATGAGTATTGGGGAGAATTCCTTCATGCCTAGGTAAAGAAAGCAGAAGGACTCGAGAATCCTTAAACCCTGAGCATGAAACATGGAGTCTGGATTCTTTGTTTGAAAGTATGTCTCCTGCATGAGGGGATGCAGTTCAGGTGCTGAGGAATCAGGCCTGCCTGATGAGCGTTGGACTGGAGAATCTACACTGAAGAATTCATCAGTCTGGACAGCCTGGGGTGCCACTGTTTGCAGTTAGGTGTGACACATGAATAATAGAAAGGGTGTTGGTATTCGTCTCTACTCGCTGACATGTTCTATCCCCAGGTGTCTAATGTGAAAAAACCCAGGGACCGATATGATCATGATCTCCCATGGTATTTTTCTCAGAATATGTGATGGCATTTGTGGCACAGTTTCTAGTTTTTGTGGACTGACTTGCTTAACCTTTTCTTCTTTTCTGTATACAGTTATAGAGTTAATAAACCCATTTCCATTTTCCCTAAGCTATCCATTGTCTGGCAAATTCTATCCAAGATCTCATCGAGACCTAACTGCTTTGTTTTCTTCTCCTTTATCTTTAATTGTGGTCCTGAACCCACCACAGTTTGTTATATGGTTTTGATTTTCTTGTTTTTCTTTTGAGAAAATAAGGTTGCGATCAGGTGCTCCTCTGTGTCTTCGTTGAGAAGAGCTGCTTTCCTTGAAAAGTACTTCAGTTGCTGCCGTTCTAACTTGCACAGATGGCTTTTTGTGTAAAAATCTGCTAAACTTGAATGCTACTATACTGCTTTTTGACTTGAGGACATAGAATCATTTATGTTGGAACAGATGATTAAGATCATGAAGTCCAACCATTAAGCTAACTGTACATCTCACACTAAAATAGACTGAAGTCATATCTGGGAAGTTCTAGCCTCAAGCACTGGTTTGGTAGCATGTGAGTGGGGGACAATGGGTGTTTGAAAGTGCTCTGCCAGCCAGTTAAGAAAATGAGCAAAGCCCACAAAGTTGCACTAAGGAATTTTCTTGAAGGGTCCGTGTCCAAGGTACCCCACTTCGGCATTTAGAATTTTTAATGTAGCTCTCTAAGAGTATCCTGGATTCAAGAACAGTTTAGGTGAAAGACGCCTGTAGGGCAGTTAGAGACTGCATAGAAACAAATTCATCAAACATCTTACCAGCCTGCCATGCTTTATTTTTTAAAAAAAAGTCTATAGGATGGCTGTGGCTTTTTCACTCCAACTGTATACAAAATATTTTACAAAAATCCAGAGCATGGATTTTGCAGGCTGTAGTAATAATGGAGAATATTGCATGCCAAAGAAAATCTCTTGGTCCGATTGAGGGTTTCAAGTGTGAAACCAGGATTCTTTCAATAGTACAGGTTTGTTCTTGTGAGAATAGAATGTTCTGCTTAAATTTTATTGAAATGCTTAGAGCCTTTTTCTTTTTAGGTGTACCAAGTGCTGCCAGAAGTACCATACTCACTGTTCAAATGCAGTCTCTTTTTGAAATGGGAGAAGTTCATACAGTTATTAGTGCAGGAAAACAGTGACTGACTGAATGAAAAGGAATTTTTTTGAGCATTTATTCACAGCAAACTACATCCTGCAAAGTCAACTCCATGTAACGTAATGTCCTGCAAAATAGCCTGGTTTTACCTACAATAGAGACTTTTGCCCCATTTCCCCAGACGGTCATAGTGCACCTTGTGCTGCTTGTGCTCTTGATTTCTTAGTTTTGGTAAGGAATCTTAGAATTGAGGTGGAATGAATTAAAACATCATGAAAGAAGACCACACCACAATTTCTTACTGAATCCTAGGTATGCAGTGTGAAATGTAGGTGTCGTTTATGCAAGAAGAAAAAGTATGTTTGTTCAAGGCTCAATGTTTTTAGAAAGAAACGTTTTTTAGACTGAACAGATGAAAACCTGAAGCAATCAATAAGTAATTACTGAAGTTTCCTGCTCCAAGTAGGCATAAATTGTGTGTTGAAAATGGTATTTTTTTAATGACAGGCAGAATTTTGCCTTGAAGAAATGAATGAATAACTTGTGTTACACAAACAGTCCCAAGAAAGTTTTGCGAAGCAGCAGATGCAGTGCAAAATAATTTCTCTTGGAAAACATTTTGCTATCCTCACTTAATTCTCCAAGTAGTTTACATTTCAGATGTGCTAAAGTTAGCAGGGAACTCTGCCCATTAATCTGCACCAGCCTGTGCTACAGGGAGCGTTGTGTGGACCCAGCAGTAAATGCAGCATGGTAATTCTGCCGTGTTCTGCACGTGCCTCACGCACAGACATACTCCCGCACAGGTACATCCCCAGCATACTGTTCATTGAGGGATCTGGCTCAACGGCAGTTGCTTGTATGTCTTTGCATCTATGCTGAGATGTGCGTTTAGCCAAAGAAAAATTTTGACCACTGGTATTGTGTCATTAGATTTCTAAAAATAATGTATGTATTGTCTCAATCTTGTTCATCTTCTGCTTTTTTAAAATTATGTGAAATGGTGAATGATGATCCTCTATTAACTGTCACAAAAAGCATTACGCGCCACTACCCGTTCTCGCCTACAGTACGTATTTGTGGGTGTGGGACTGGTTTTGTAGATCGGTGCGTGTGTCTGTATAATCTAGTCATTGATCATGCTGCAAATCACTGCTGCTAACCTAACCACTTCAGACAGTGTTTAAATAGGTAAAAGGTATTAATCAGTTAAACAGAAGTGTAAACATAGATATTTGTTCTTTGTACTCACAATGGATTTTTTTAAAACAAAATAGCCTGTTAAATCACGTTATTGTAACAAATGCTGAAGGCTGCTTTTTCATTCATGGCCACTGAATTTATTGCAGTGCAGTCATATCCCATTTCAGGATACTTAGGTGATTTGAAAATTAAATCACAGCTCACAGATTCTCTTTTTTTACACATGGTCTAGTTGTAAATACAGTTTGCAAGATACTGCAGCGCAGTTAGATGCATGAACTACTTGGTAAACGGAATGTGATTGTCCATGAATTAACTAAGTTGTTGTCAGTGGATATAGAATTATTTTGACAACAGTTCTATTGACACACATTTTGTTAAACCTGGCAGTGTGGGGTATTAGAAAGTCCTCAAATTATTATTTGTAAATTCATAAATCAGAAAGAGATCTTCTGGAAGAAAGAGCCCATGCTACGCTTTAGGGAAACAATACGTCGAAAGCACGGCTGTTTGTGTCTAAGTGATTCTTGGTTATTCACCTCATATGAGCCGGATCTCTTCCACGCACAGTTTCGCGATGCTTCTCCTGAAAGCTGTCTCTAAAAGGTCATCTTAAGATGTGCCTAAAAAGCGAGACATTGCAAAACTTCACTTCTCCCGTTAGGGACGTGCTGCATTGTGTGAGCTTTGGGAGCGAAGCTCCTGATTTGTTCTAAGCAAAATGAAATCTGTTTAGCTGCAACAAAACTGTTCTGCAAACAGCCTGAAAATCCCAGAATGGAGACAGCCTGTAGGCATCTGATGTCTTTTCAAATGTTGTTCAGATGTAATTTCTTGTGTTCCCCATGTTGTCTATGTGTAGCTGTATCTCTGAAGGCCTCCAAAAGATCATCTAATTTCATAATTTTAAGACATAGGTCACTTTGAAGACCTTCAGACATTTGTGAACTCTGTGTGTGGCGGGTGTGTTTGGTTCAGGGTAGCAAACTGCTGTCTGAAGTGAAAGCTTCAAACTGCACTGCACTGCAATAACAACTTTTAGATATTATCTCCTGTTGTGCTGCTTTACTTGTTCATGGTGTACAGCAAAAATGAAAAACCCTGGTTTGCTTTGTGTTCTTCTATCTCCTCTGCTCCCATCTTCTGTTTTAAATTTTATTTCCAGTGTGAGGCTCTAAAGACTAAAGATATTTTAAATTTCAGAAAAGAGCTCTTTATTTGTACAGATAACAAAAAAGACCGTTGGATAAGAACTTTAATAATTTCTCTTATGGAAAAGATACGAGTTTTAGAAGATGTGGTCCCCTAGTCATGCAGGGATATCTACTTTTTCATGTCTTCTTTTACAATTTATGGTACTTGCCACTCTGAAAGAAAATTCAGAGACGTATTGACCTCTGGCGTTGTTTTACACGAGCTCATTACTTGTTATTTTTGCTAGTTTTCAGGCTTCCTTCCATAAAGCTGAACATACTGTCAAACATTTGTGTCATGGGTTTGGAATGGGTTGAAATGTGCAATTACTCAGTTAAAAGTTAAATCAATTTGGCCTTCGTTGCAGAAGTATGTGGTGCTACGGCGTACATAGGGTTGTGTTATCAAGGAGCTACTTAGAGGAACACAGATAAACTGATTTGACTGTTGTTGTTGTTGCTTTTCCTTCAATTACAGATCAGTTAAAGCAATATAGTGGTCTTTATTAAAAACATTGACCCCACCATAATGGCTGGAATTATTTTCTTCTGCATTTTTTCTTGTTACACGCGGAAAGTATATATATATGGCAGATTTTAAGTTTAATTTCTTTTTTCTTAGTGATCTTAGTGAAAATCAGATTCAAGCGATTCCAAGGAAGGCGTTTCGAGGAGCAGTAGACATTAAAAATCTGTAAGTAATTTTCCCCTTTCTTGTACTTACTGTGATGATAATGCCTTGCTAAAACAGTGACCCCTTGTTCTATCAGACATCTTTTTTGCTGGGGACGTTTAAGCTGTTCAAGGAATCTTTGCATTTGTTTTGGCGAAATACTTTAAAATATCTTAAGATTCCTATAATTATCCTATATGAAACGTAAAACATTGAAGTAGAACTGAATACAAGAAGGCCTTTTAACTGTTTGTTTATGGTAATCGAAGTTGAACTTTTGAGTGTGGGACATTTCATTATTCCACATAGAAAAAATCATTTTGCCTTCATTCTACGATATGATTCTGCCTTGCTTGCCTGTGTACCAGTAAGACTGGAAATCCTGCTGTTCTCTGTTCTGTCAGCACATGTTTCTGCCCTTGTATCACTACTCTTACAGGTTTTTCCTATGGTAAGTCCTTTCTGAAAGGCAGATATTCACTTGCCTGAAGATAGTGAATCTGAAGTTCATGGGTTTGGAGTTCTTATGGCTTGTAAATGTGGCAATACGAATTTCAAGACAAAGGAAAGCAGTGACTTTTTTACTTTCATTTTAGTGCCTTAGATCAGTTCAGTGGACTGAAAGAGCCAAAGGACGTTAAGCCTATGATGAACTTGCATGGAAGGAACTGTAAGGTCATGCATTCTAAAGCTCTAACCTCTGCAAGCTGAGGATCATCACTTACAACCAAGCAGCAGAGGACATCCACTAGTGGGTTCCAGAAAGACAGTGCATCTGCCAGCATGATGCAGCTGTGAGAAAACATAATTGCTGTCTTTTATGGCATCAGTAAAAAGTAGGGATGTGCCTGGCCTTTATTTGTAATTTCTGTTGAAATACTTCTTATGAATTGAAGTTTTTAGTGTTAAAGGAAAGGTTCACTTTCTACCTGTACTACTGTGAAAATGGAGTCATTATGAAGGGGATTCCGGGATGTTTTGTTTCCCATTGGAGGGAACTGGAGTTAGGAAGCCCTTTGCCTGTCTATGTTCCTGTGATGGACTCCACAGCCCAACTCACAAATCAGTTAGGAGAACATTTTTTCAAAGCTTTAGCAGAATACTGAAGTTTGGAACATTTGATACAATACTTAGAAATCTGGGGTGTTTTTTTAAATAACCTTGTGCATTACACAGTTCTTCCCCACAGTGAAGTCCTACCACGTATTAGTGGAAAAGCCGTTGTGTTCAGTTCTATTATGCTCAAAAATGTGCAAGCACTTCTCAAAGTAGCTTTGTTGCTTTGTTTAATTGCTGGTTTATGTTCCCATTCAGAGCTGGTCCCGTCATTATTTACATTCTAAAAGATGCTTTGCTACCAAGAGAAGCCTGCATTTTTCTGCATGATCCTCGAAATATTTTCTGATAGTAAAGATCACAGCATCATTGAGAGTGGCCAGGCATTATTTTAGAATGCAATATTATATATTCTGTGATAGCTCCATTCAGAATCTGCAGTAAGATGCTAATTTTAGCTGTTATATCTATATAACTATAATATAGTTATAATTATCTTGTGTATTTTCAAGGTAATAATTTTGAATTATATCTAAGACTTGCATGAAAAAGGAGGCTTGGCTTATGAGGAGAGGCTGAGGGACTTGGGGCTTTTTAGTCTGGAGAAGAGAAGACTTAGGGGAGATTTGATCAATGTTTATAAGTATCTGAAGGCTGGCCAGGAGGAGGGGGACAGGCTCTTTTCACTTGCTCCCTGTGATAGGACAAGGAGCAATGGGTGTAAGTTGCAGCAGAGGAGGTTCTGCCTCAACACAAGGGGGAACTTCTTTACTGTGAGGGTCACGGAGCACTGGAACAGACTCCCCAGGGAGGTCGTGGAGTCTCCTTCTCTGGGGACTTTCAAGGCCCGCCTGGATGTGTTCCTCTGTGATCTGTGTTAGTTTTGTCCTGCTCTGGCAGGGGGGTTGGACTGGATGATCTCTTGGGTCCCTTCCAACCCCTAACATCCCATGATCCTATGAAACAGTATATCTGCTCTTTAAGGCAAAGGAGAAAATTAAAAACAAATTCATAAAGGCCGTAGCCTTGCTAAGTCTATGTCTGTGGCATAAAGTTTATTATGATGGCAAAAGTCCTACAGATCCACTGTACTGGTGGTCCCGGGGAAAAGAAAAGGGAGGGGAGGGGAAGGCAGGAAAGCCCCCACCGAACCTCTAACTTGGAATTTTTATGATCCCAGTGTTCTCTATATTCTTATAAGAAAAAGCACCATGTATTGTTTGGGGTGTAGATATGAGTATCGGTATGACAAGTAAGTTTGTGGGGTGAGCATTTTTCTAGCACAGCATATAGTAACTAGATCAAGCCATTCTGCCTTTCCGTAAGTAAGGAAGGAGATCTGTACCCTAGCCTTGGATGTCAGCATTTAATTAGGATGATAGCAAGAATTTTGCTACTTTTATTCGTTGTTCAATAAAAGTAAAGACACAGGTAATGTGATAGGAATAGAACACATTACTTTACAACAAGAAAAAAGAAACTGTGAAGTGACTCAGTTGAGAGAAGGTTGTTGTGAGGTGGGTTTCGTTCTCTTTTCCTGAGTAAACAAAAGTAGGAAAAAGGAAACGGCCTCAAGTTGTGCTTGGGGAGGTTTCATTTAGACATGAGGAACTCTTTCTTCACTAAAAGGTTTCTCAGGCATTGGAACAGGCTGCCCAGAGAAGAGGCTTAGTTACCGTCCCTGGAGGTATTTAAAAGATATGTAGCTGTGGTACTTAGGGACGTGGTTTATCTGTGGACTTGGCAGTGTTGGGCTTACAGTTGTCTATGATGATTCTGTGTCTTTATATAATTCTGTGAAGGGATTTAGCATATATAGGGTTAACGTGACCATTAACAAAGTATTTGTACACACTTAGGAGAGCTGACATAAGCATAATTCAGTATGTGCTCTGATTTGGGCATTTATTCTGTAATTGTCCACAATGCTAAAGATGTTAACCAAACTTGTGGAAGATTCAGGTGAAGGCACAGAGAGTGAGGAAACCTGTCTGGAACTTGTAAATTAAATTTTGCTTTTTTAATAACATTAATTCCATCAATTTTAATAAAACTTGGAGACATAATTATTGATAACCATTCCACCCCGTAGCTCTAGTTAGCAGTTTCAAAGGCAATTAATAATTCTCACAGAACTTGACCTCATTACATATTTTATGTTCCTGAACAAGTCTCACCATTCTCTCACTCCACATAAATACCTCAGTCAGAATCTCGAGTTAGCGTATTTTGAGAACCATCTTATTGTATCTTTTTCTAGTCTTTACAGAGCAAGGGGTTTAGATGTTAATTCAGATTATCAGAAGGAAATTGCTTCCCTTATGGTTGATGACACCGCTATGATGTTTTGATTTCCTCCTAATGTATTAGCTCTAGAGTGCTCTCAATGTTTCTCAGAGGAAGCTGTATAGTTTCCGTAAAACGTGTCGGTGATATTTCCTTTCTGGGTGCCTTATTAACAATGTCCATGGCATAGATTCTGTAGAAGATTAAAGCAAAAATGTGCAAGGAAGGCATTATGAGAACTGACAACTCGGGCAACTTGCCACACACTTATAGTAAAAAGAACAGAAAACCCTGAAAAAACCATCAGGCCACGCACATCTACATTAATCTGATTTTCCCATTTTCCAAACTAGACGTTCTGTCTGAAACTCTTGATTTTCCTGTTCAAGGGCAATGACTTGAAGAATAATCCACTTTTACTATAGCTTCTCATGTGCGCCCTGTCAGAAATTAGGGTGCAAATTCCAGAAATATAATTCTGGAAGTTACTCCTGACTTGCTACTTTTTTAAGGAGAAAAATGAGCACCAAGAATTTAGGTTCCTTAGAGAATAATCACAGTGGCTACCACTGTGCTGGTTTTGTTTGGTTTTTTTTTCCCCAATGGAAATTATATAATTTGGAAATTAAACACAGATTGTTGTTTTTTTTTTTTTAATATATATGTTACTGCCTCTCCCATAAACCTCCCTGGTCATACAGTATTAGCAGTGGATGTTTACAATACCCCCAGCCTCAGGAATTCTGCTTGTATTTAAGATGGTAAGAAAATGGTTTAGCTGCCCAAATTCTGTGTTTGGTTGGGCTGTTTTTTTGAATCTGGCTGTTAGTTTTAGAGAAATAGATTCTGGCCACTGGTCTGAAGATTGAGATAAAATTAAATTATGACATTTCCATGTGAAGTCTGCAAAATTTTCCAAGATTCCAACTGTTTTTTCTGCTGTGTAATCAATATTTGGCAGAAAATGTAAAGGAACACACTAGCTTCATGGAAGAATTGCAGCTTCGACTGATACCAGAAATACCAAGGGACATTTTCAGCTTACCTCCTACAAGTATCTTCTGCCCTGTTTCTGTTGTCATGATCTAGCCTCACTTTTGGCTGTTCTTTTGTGCCTTTTCTGTTCAGCTGATTTTGGTTTTTTCCTTACCAGTGGGGGTTGCTGTAGTTGTCACCCCAGGGACAAAGGCTGCAGCGCAAGGTAGTAGCTTCGCTGATTAAACTGAGTGGAAAATTAGTGAAGAGATGAAGACACCAGCATCCAGTCAGTCCTCCCCATGACACTAACCTTTGTCCAAATCCTTGAATAATATCCATTGGTGTTGCCCTGATGCCTCTTTTATGATTGTCAGAGATTTAAAGCTATCATTGTCACTAAAGCAATAACTGAATTTTGTATACTCTTGCTTGGCAATGATGAGGCTTTTTTATATAGTTTATTTTATGAGCAGTCAAAACCCACAAGAGTTCTGCTGAAGATGTTCTGGTTACTGATTTCTTCTCAGCTCGTGCACAAAATCCTCCTGCAGCTGGAAGCATGTTTGTCTTTTCAACAATACCAGCACTGATCCAAATGCACCGCGTGTTTATGACATGCGTTAGTAATTTAGAATTAGTGCAGTTCTCATGCTTGTTCTTAATGGGAATCTTAACTGCTAGACTGTTCGGCCACCTGCGTTTCAGGGATCTATCAGGAATTATTTTCACAGGGTGCTCGGGAAACATCTTCAGTGTATACTTAATTCTGGCAGTTAAAAATATCTCTGAAGGAATGAAGAACCTTTTTCTAATAGCTCCTAAAACTCTTGTTGCCAAAAATGTCAGTGACTTTTATCCTTGGGACAAATGTTATTCTTAAATAACTAGCTTTTCCATGCTAGTGGAATACAATTACGTTTTTAAATCAAGCACAGTGCGTGTCTTGGAAAATGAGCTTCAAATCACAAATCACTGAATGTGAATTGAGAGCTTCCTTGCAAAGAATTTTTTGTCACTTGGGCCACTGAAGAAAAGTCTAAAATGGATAGAATCTGAAATAGATGTTTAGGTCTTTGAGTGACAACAGGTGTTGTGTGAATAAAACCGAAGTAGATGAATTAGGTGTGGCTTCATCTGCCAAGTCAAGTGCCAATGCTTAGCTAAAATTTTACATGGTGTCTGAATTTACCCTAATTGAACATTTGGTCTATGATTCTACTAGAAAAAGTACCAAATGTCACTGTGGTTTATACCATGTCCTGATACTTTTCTGCTGATAAAATAGAGCACATGGAAGTAGGAAATGATTTTGAATTGATAAATTGATGTAGGAAGACTTGGATTCAACTTTAATTTTTTTATTTGGCTATATCAAGTACTGAGAATAAAGAAAATTGTGCTTTATTGTTTTAATTTTAAAGAAAACTATTTTATGATTCTGTTCAGTGTTGAAGTCTCGTAGAAAAGTTAGGTGGACTCTCAGGAGCTTTTTAGGCCCTTTTGTAACTGCAGGACTTTGGAAAGTGAGATGACTTCTGCTTTATGAAACAAGGAAACGTAATGATGTCACAGAGACTTGTAGGCAAGTTTCTTTATAGATAGATTAACTATGTAGAAATGGTTCTACTGAAGAAGATTTTTCTAATTAATATTTAAACATACCACTGTAGTGGAATGTTCATGGGATTCTTGATACAGCTTCCATGCTAGAGCGGGGATATTTGCTCCCCACATTAGAATAGCCTTGATATTTTCAACTAATTGCTAAAGTACATTATTTCTTGGAAGTCATACTGGTGTGGTAGTATCTTTGCATAGCACACAGACTGTTCGTTTTGTGTTCATCCTCCTTTTCATGGCATTTCTTATGTTTTGCTCTGTTTTGTTTCAACTTCATTTTACTTCCCNTTAGCTGAGTAGAGTGCTGGACAGTTTGGGGGGGATGGAGCAAGTGAACTATAGATCTGCTTTCCCTTCTAGTTTATTCAGCGAGTATGTCTTACTTGGAAGTGTCTCAAGTGTTGCTTTTTAATTTGAGCATAAAAAAAGTCAATAATTTGAAAATTATGTATTCAAAATGTTTTACAGGGAAAATTTAGCAAAGAACATAATTATAACTGCATCAGCAAAATAAACAGCAAGTAGAAGAAAAACCCACTTGACTTCGGAATGAAAGAATAGTCACCGTAAATAGTAATGGAAAACAGGCAGTTTTGTGGAGTTTGATAAAAACTTAGATAGAAACAGTTCTTAGATGATTTTGTTGTGTCTTTCTGAGCTAATGCCTCTGGAGTTATTGATTCTTCTTGAAACTGAGAAAGATAATTGAGAAGCAGGAAACATAGTTCAGTTCTGCTGTAACAAATACAAGGAGGCGTTAGTTGTATTGCAGTGACAAATATTGTGCACTCTGTAAAAAAAATAATTGTATGAAATCCAGTGCACAATGTGCTAAAACTAGAAACATTTTCTTAATGTTATCCTGGGAAGGAAGCTACCCTAGGGATCTGGAATGTCATCTGACCTTTCCTGATGGCTGCTTAAACAACGTTTACCTTTAAGCTGATAGAGAAGGAGAACATAATCACATTGAAACAAAGACAATGAAGGTAAATCTGCACAGAATCTCTCTTGCATGGGACCACAAAGTTTCCTCAAGCTGTGAGAAACAGAAGACTAAAGCAGACAGATTAACAAAAATTGTCCTGAAATTTAACACAACTTCCAGGAATGAGTAAAAAAGGTTTTATCTGTCAGGAAACAGGGTTTTTTTTGTATGATGGTAATAGCTTTCAAATGTCCTCAGCATCTTCTGTTGATCATTTAATGGCCTTCTTGGGAAGGGAGACATGGGGAGAAAGAAAGGATGACAGTGGGCCAGTGCTGCTGGTTCATGTCTGATCAAATTCCATTTTTAGGATACTGTAATAATTGGAAAAAATAAACTGGGGGGGGGGCTTTATAAAATTAAGATTATTGATGTACTCAATAACTTAGTGGGGAGAAATGTTTCGTTATAATATTTTAATTTTTATGTCATTATGCTAAAACCAAGATATAAAACACAACATTAAAACTATGTGTTTTATAACGTGTTTTTTACAAATTCTTGCTTATGTATTAAGTCATAGCATTCACACAAATTGCTGTCAGGAACTGATCTTATCCAAGAAAATTCAGACTGCTTCAGTGTATCTGTTAGAGAGACACTGTAAGTAAAAGATACACTGGTTGTGAAGTATTGCCTAACTTTCTGCTTGGATTGTGTATTCAGTGGATGTCTTCAATTCAAATACCATAAATGCCTATTCAAGCCAGACACAGTCTTCAAAGATGTGCACCTTTCATAGCTTAAAATTGGTATTTCATTCCAATTGTTCTTCATGCTGTGTGTGTGATCATTTTATGTCATGGTAGAGGACAATCTAAAACATAAAGATGATGCTGACTTTCAAAGACAGTAATTGCAAAAAAAACTAGGAAATATTTCTCCTCTCCCCCCACTCCAACATTCCCTTCCCCCAAACTGAAATGAACTAATTAGTTCAGTGCAAAGAAAGTAATCTTTCCGGTAAGAAGATCTGAATGAAAACAACTTACCCTTGATTAAGGTAGTGGTTGTGGTGACTCATTAAAGGAAGAAGTCCAAAAGTTTCCAGGTGCACCACAACTTCTGCCAGCGTAGTGGAAGAAATCTGCCTTTCATTGCTCAAGTGCTTTCTCTACTGCTAAAAGATTTTCCTTTGTGTATAGTAGGGATGATTTAGAAGAAGCTGTGTCAGCACTGATTTATACATTGACAGCTAAGGATAATAAAATATGAGCAAACATGCAGCTCACCCTTTTACAGATTAACCTGCAGACTGCATTAGGCAAATTTGATGGCATTAAAAGATTTTTCCAATTTGTCTGGAAACAATTTCTCTTTTGTATTGTGTCAAGGGTAACATTTCATGCCATTGTAGTAATTTCAATAGGTTTGATAAATTGTTCAAGAGGTTAGAGAATTGTACTGTGTATATATTTTACCTCTTTAAAATAAAAAGGCTATTAGCTTAATTGTTAAATGAAACTCATCAGTAAAAATTGAAGAAGCCTGAAAAACAAGGCGTAAATATTCCGGTAGTGCAGCACTGGTGCTGTAACATTGCACCAAAATGATAAAGATCATATGCAGGAAATGAATGTTTGCATTCGGCTTTCGCGTGGAGAAACACGGATGTTGTTGCAGTCAGGAAAATGTCTTGTGTGTAGTCGGCATTCAGATGGAAAACGTGGATGCCATTAGAAGAACTTCACAGAAGTTGGTACGTTACAGCCAACAGTGGGTGTGATGATTTATTAATAAAGTAAAATGTTATCATACATTCAGAAGAATCACAGCAAACGCTTTAGTAACAGCCTCATTAGCCCTGCTAGCTAATGCATAATTGAGGACAGAAGGGTAGAGTTCACTTGTGTTTTGTTCCTTTCCTCCGTATTGTTCACACACATTCACTCACATATATTTTCTGACACTGACAATTTGCTGGCTTGGAGGAGACCCAGTTGTTCAAAATGAGGTTCTATCATCTTTGCTTTGCAGGTTGTGCCCTGAAATACGTAAGACGTAATGGCTGTATTTCTGGGTAAAGCTTTTATCAGCACAGAGGTTTGGGTTTTGTATTTGCACAGTTGTTAATTGGAGCAGTCTTCTTGAATTGGGCAGTGTGTAACTGTATCAATGTTTTGAATTGAGAAGGTAATAATGTTCTTCAGAGAAATGAGTATAAATTTTTCATAACTTAATATTTAAAGATGAATAATGTATGGCATGGACTGCTGAGTTCTGTGTACGGAATTCAAGTGCTCTGCTGAAGAACCCATCTACGTATCATTGCAGAGAACACATAGCAAACACATACTGAAGGTTACAGCAGACGCACTGGTTTTATTTGGAGCAGAATTAAAGGAAATAAGGAACCAAGTGTGTAAATACCTTGGCCAATATTGTTGCTACCTACAGTAATATTTTAGAAGTTAATTATTCTAAATCCTCCCCCACACCCCAGCACCTCCCACCTGGTCCAGGCATGCACACATGCGGAGAGACCCCCTAAAAGTGGTATCTCTTGTCGGTTCCTGCTGCAGCGGGGGGAATTAACATGCAGCTGGGCTGCTCTGATAAATGGATTCTGTTAGGTCACCGAGGGGATGCGTGTGACATTAAGTGATTTACCGTCCTTTACCTTAATGAAATTGTTTCAGCAAGATGACGCTGAGAGCTTTTAATGGATAGCTTTTCTTGATGTAATGAAATTGCATTCCTTTGGCATTTAATATAAGGTGCGGTTATCGTTTACTGGAGCTTTCCCAGTGCTGCTGTTCTGCGCAGACAATCAGAACAAAAAGGGATTTCTGTGGCAACGTCCAGGCCAGCGTGCTGCGTGTCACAGCCTCGCGCGCACAAGCGTATTTGCGCGAGCGTTCCAGTTAGCGTGGCTGGGCTCTGCTGGCCCTTCAGGAGCCTTTCCAAGCTCCTCGTGCTGCCAGCACCCGGCTCCCTTACAGATACATTCCTAATCTGTTTAACAGGCAACTGGATTACAACCAGATCAGCTGTATTGAAGATGGAGCGTTTAGGGCTCTGCGTGACCTGGAAGTGCTGTAAGTATTCCTGCTATCTCTTACTTGTAGCAAGAGCTCAGTGTCTGGGGAGTACTAATGTAAGAGCTTATCTACAAGCTGCAGCCTGGTGTCAGGATAGTCTAGTGAAAACATGTCTTAAAATAATCCACTGCAATGTGCTATAAAACGGTACCAAAATGTGCAGAGGCAGAGATACTCCTTTACTCTGCCAGGCTGCCACGAGACGCAATTTAAAACAAAAATAAAATAAATTTTAGAAAGCTGATGGGGTAGGTACTGTGAGAAAATTATGTATTTCATTTTTAAATGGGGGGCAGGAAGTAGTATTAATGAATGCAATTAATTCTGTAAAACCATCACTGCGGAAGTGCTTAATGATTTCAGGACTGCCTTTGTCATACCCTGGTATACTCTGGCATCAGTTAGATCTTTCAGACTGTTCAGGGAACAATATTCTAGATATTTGACTGTTGGCTGTCTTCGAAGAGGCGCTTTTCTATCAAACACTTCTGTTACTTGGTAGGATGTTTAACATGACCACATTAGTTGCTTGTTTGAGAAAGTTTTAAATTGTACGTGTAAAACCGTGTGTGTGTGTAGAAAAATACCTTTTTTTGTATTACTGAAGGTCAGTATTGGCAATACTTCCTTACATACTTCTTAGTGTCAAACTGGCCATCAGTGAGGTAAAGAAATTATCATCAGTGACCCCTGACCTGAAAATAGTTACTGCTATGAGCAAAATGCCTCGAAGATTGTGAGGCACAGGACACATTCCTGGGATTTTTTCTCTGTCAGTCAAGATGTAGCATTTTTTCTGGGCTCTCTGTTTACCAGGGAGTTACTTCATCTTAGTTTGAATTGCACCTGGTAAATCACAGCAACTTGAGGGAGGCGAGGGAAGATATTTTTTTTTATTTTGTTTTGTGGGGGTTTTGTTTAATATTCTGAAGTAACAAAGCTTCTCTGGAAATCAGCCTTAACCATATGTCCAAGCAAATAGCAAATATGAGAGCTGCTGGCGGTGAATTGTTCTGTTGTTAAGCAATAGTTGGTCTTACTTGTGACTGAATGAATCTGACAGCTAGATGTGATTTTTGGTTTTTCTTTCCTTTGTAATCATAGAATAACAAGCCCGTTGTTGACTTTCTGGTATAAAGCCATATAAAATGTACTGTAGACTCAAGATTACATCTAATTGTGAAGTTGATGAATTACTGGTTGTCTGTCAGTAAACCTGACGTTCTGTGCGATTTTTATCTTTGGAACTCCTCATATACGTGACAATAACTTTTCTAGAGATGGCTTAACTCAGTTACTGGATTTTTTAATGCATGCCTTTCTTTACAAGATAAAGTGTTAAATGGACATTTAAGAGTATTTTTTAAATTTATCCCATTTTTTTAAGGCTTGCCCTCTTTAGTTTTTTGAAAAGGTTGTCTCTGCCTGTTGAACTAACTGGTAAAATTTTCACACCGATTTCTATTAATGCAAAAAAGGAAAAAAAACTGTGGATAGTCTGCTGAAAAGTACACAGATAGAATTTTGTGAATGAACAGACAAAGAATGTTAGCATTGTTCACATACACAACACAATCTTCACTGTCTTGAATTATTTTATGTGACAAACAATGGTGTGAATGTTCCGTTTTTTTAAAAATTGAGACATTTCAAACAGCAGTGAAGGTTTTGTAGCTACTTCAGATTCCTTTCCAACATGGCTTACAGAATGAAAGATCTGTAAATCAGACTGCACTGAGTAGCAACTAATACTACTACATTTTCTTTTCAGCTGGAGTTAGTTATTCTCTCTAAGCACAGAATATGTGTATTACTAAGAGGTATGCGATAAAGCTTTGAAATTGGTTGCAATCCTGGTTAGCCACAGTTTGAAAGGTTTCCCAAAGTAGTAACAGGTTAAATATTGGTTACATGACTGCAGAAACTTAGGGGTTATTGATGTTAAAGGTTCACAGTCAACCTCAAATCTGGGAAATTCAGAAAGACCAAAGCAATTACAAGTATGAAACCCTCTGTGAATTCCTGTGTAACTTGCTTTTTTATTTTTTCTTTTTATTTTTTTAAGAGAAGATCTGCTGAACTGGAGAAAAGGACTGTGGGAAGTTATTTAGTGCTGTCACATAGAAAAAGTAGCTAAGGAGAAAAAAGTATCTTAGAAAAAAGTCCGTGTATTAGCGTGTAGCACTTTGGTTAAAAGTACTGAGCCAACTTTGTTTTACTTACATCTCCATAATGAAATTGGACATTTTCAGCACTAGATAGAAATAGTTATGGAAATAATTTCATTCCTTGTGTATCACTTATGTCTTCTCCTAATACTGTTCTCTACCCTTTCAAAAACATATTAGTAGCACATGCACCAAAAATTGCAAGGCAAACATCTGAAATCTTCTTTAAAGAGCTCAGAGCTATGGAAATATGCACTGATTTCCATTCCCATCTTTGAAAAGATGTTATTTTAAAGATGTTATTGTAAGAAGTTATGCAGGAAGAACTATGGGAGCTGTCATTTGCCATGTGGACATTGTAAGAAAACCCTGACAAGATTTGCTGATTGTCTTTTAATCATTCATTATTTATTCATTGTTATTCAAAAGCTGTCTTTACAGCTTTCCTGGAAACACCCACTTAGCCATTGTTTTGTTGTTTCAGTTTTGTTCTGTATTGAAAAAGGCCACGATTCTCTCTTTTTCTTTTGCTTTTGATTATTCTCCTCTTTGTTTATGTAGCCCTAAGAGCACACAGATCCCTTGTGCACAGTGGAGAAAACACTTAGAATGTGGTATGAGTTAGCACACAAAGGTAAAATGCTGCACGTTGCACCAGTACTTAATTGCTTGGTTAATGTGGAGTCCTGTAGCTCCATACACCCCGTGTTGGGGGGATACGAATTTACCTTTCTGTGTTGTAGGATCAGAGAGTACTTTAGATTTCATGAAAATGACCACAAATCACATTTTGCTTCTTGTTTGCAAAGAGAAAAACATTTGGTCAGTGGGAATTATTTGTTAGTGCCATCGATACATGTTTAAAATCCCGCAGCACATTCTCCATTCTGCTCAACTGAGTAGTCCCTGAAGTCAAAACTGTAAATTCTATTGCTTGTTTCCTGGTTCCGGAGTCAAGCTTCCTTGCATTTTATTTGTAGCCCAAAGACAATATTTAACTGCAGGATTGTTCATAAAGTTTCATTATCTTTACAAAGCACGCTTAACAAGTACAACGGCTGTGGTAGCCAACCATTGACGAAGGTTTGTTCCTAGTTCCTATCGCAAATTTTGTCTAAAACTTCAGTTACTGTATTTAAGTTACTTATTAACATTCCTGGCTCCTTCCACTGTGTAGGAGAAACTCCTGTATTGTTCATGCAGCAGTGGATCATCTGTAGCAACCCTGTTCCGTGTGAAACCTATCTGCAGCCTAAGATGAGTCTTTTCCTAAAATTTGTAAAAAAACAGGTCGACCATGTACTTGTGTCCTGTCAAAAAATATGGACTCTCAGAAATACGGAGTCCTTGATTCAATGCATTTTCTCCTAAGAACTTTGCTTTTTTACATCAGAATGACATGCTTATGCTTTAGTACTTTAGATGTTCTCAACACTGGTGGAAGCTCCATTTGAGTGAATCACAGGTTGCTGAGACCTCAGACTACTTAGAAATAGTCAAACCATAGTGTTTTACCAGGGACTGAACAGAGGAAAGTATGTCTAAAAGCATGGTGATTGTTTTCCTGGTATCTGTCCCTAACTGAAGAACACCATGATCTTCGTTAACGATGCCTTTTTTCATAGTGTAATAAATGTGACCTAACATGTTAATAAGCTGCTTCTTGACTTCACAGCACTCTCAACAATAACAACATCACTCGACTGTCCGTGGCAAGTTTCAACCATATGCCCAAACTCAGAACATTGTAAGTAGTCCCACTGAAATGGGCTACCATTTGTGTTAGTCCTCTAAATCTGTTTTACCGCTATCGAGTGTTGGCAGTGGTCTGTAGGTGCGTATACTGGCAAAGTCAGACAAATGGAGTCTGGGTGTGCATGTGTGGCAGATAATTCTGAAATGTAAAGTGACCCCAAATGTGGTACTTAGGACTCAGGATTTAAAGTGGTTGCATCCTTTTCCATCAGTTTTTTGAGGACATGGGATGAATTAAGTCTATGAAAATGGTTTCATGTCCCAGCTGGGTTTTCCGTAGTGCTCTATTCAGTCAAAGAAATGCTTCATCTTCCAACAAAAAGGATGAGGGCAGGGGAGCTTCTCCTTTATGTGTTACAGCTGTACAGAGAAAGAAATTGATGTTTTTTGAAAGTCAAAAATTTGTTTTACTTTGAGCTATTGAATGGGTCACATTTCATTTAGGAACATGGAAGAATCTTTGATTGGCTGTCAGATGTGATAAATGGGAAATCTTTATGCTTTTATTACTCTACTGCTAGCAGACCTAATTAAACTAAACTGGCCCTCCAACATTCTTTGTAACATAAAATTACAGCATCATCCGGTAGTGCTATTATAATTAAAGTTGTGTCAGCATTTACAATAAGGCCCCCATTTTTAGAGGTTATGACTTTCACAGAACACTTCAGGCTCCTAAAACAAAACGCAGTGAAGAGTGTGCATGCAAATGGTGCCGCTTGAGGTTATTGCTTTTTAATGTCTACACTGAACTAAGAATAACGTGTTGTGTATTCTTGTTAGAAGAATATTGCCATTTTAAGTGGAAAAAGCAAGACACATCAAGGCTTAGTCTCAAGACTGTCTTTCAAAGAGATTTTCCAGTGAAGCAGGTGTCAGAAAAGAATGAGATGTTTCTATCAGAGTTCAAGAGTTGTTACAAAGACCTTGTCCATTGTCTTTTAAGCTTGTTGGGCTGCACAACTGTTTTGAAATCAGAAGGATTATTTATTCGTATATTAACTGTACCATTTGTAATGTAGAGAACTTGACACAGGTGAGTCATTCTGCTGATTTCATAACAGAATTGTGTATTGCTACTGTTCTTGCTTGGACAAATACTTAAATACCACTGACCCTGAGCTTTAGATGGCCTCGGTTGTATTTTGAGTATAGAATTTCGTTCAATTTTTGGGGGTCTGAGACCTGAAAATGTGAATGTGTCTGCCTGTTTCAAACCTTCAAATACAATTTATGTTCTGAACTACAAATTACAGGGAATAAAACTATTAACGTTTACACTACTTTGGTGGGATATTTCACCTCTCAAAATGTATTTTAGAAACAGAAGAAAAAGGACACATGGAGTCCTAGGTTATGGCTGTTACGTCCCATTTGCAATCAGAATATTCTTGTACAACCATATGGATTACAGCAGATTGGTTCTGATTGTAGTGGTGTTCTTGGCTACAGCTGATCACAGATTGTACTGAATGCCTGTGCGTTGTTGTGAGCTACATCTGCAAAGTAGCCACCCAAGAATTAGTACAGGAAGATGCATTGCCTCCAATTTCGAGTCATTTATAGGAGGGGGGGTGTGGGGAAGGGGAGGGGAGTGAGCTACTTAAAATCT
This sequence comes from Rhinopomastus cyanomelas, assembly GCA_013400115.1. NCBI lineage: Eukaryota > Metazoa > Chordata > Aves > Bucerotiformes > Rhinopomastidae > Rhinopomastus > Rhinopomastus cyanomelas. The sequence goes on from VXBP01002539.1 coordinate 95,489, forward strand.
TTTGTGTATATTGATTAAACATTTAATGTTGCTTTACAGATTTTTTTAAATGGATTAATTAGACCTGTTGCCTACATTCTGATTTTCTTGCACTTCCTTTCCTGTTATTTAGTTAGGATTGAGCACATCAGCTAAAAAAGGGCCAAAATTACATTAAAGTGTTATGGATGATTCTGAGTAAGGACTTGATTTATAGGTGTGGACATCCTTTTCAGTAGTTTGAGAAAATGTAAAAGCCAAAGAAAAATAATTTAACTACTTTAGTGAATACATTTGTCTAGTGTTTTATCAATGGCAGAGTGCTTTTTGCCACTTGGCAAGAAGCCATGGCCTTTTGTAGCCAAGAGAGAGGCAACTTACTTGTTTCCATTGCTTGCTGTCGTTTGGTCTTTTAATTGCAGGCATTGCTTAGAGCACAGGTACCTAGAAGCCAAGAGCAGCTAATCCCCCTCTCTGTAATTAGACAAAAAGAGAGGAAATCAGAAAAGGATGTGAAAGATTTTTATTTTGAGTTATTACTCTGTCTTGTTCATAAGCAAATGAATATAACCCATTAAAGGGATTTTGCAGGTTGTTTCTGTAGAGACTAATAATGTCCAGGCTTACAGGTACACCTAATTGGAAATGAAATCTTCCATTAGCTTTTCTACAGGCAGTATATTATCACTACAGGGCAATTTACTTGAGACATTTTTATCTTACTCACTGCTTGTACAGATCTGGAGTAAAGAGTCCTGCAGCAGCTTTCAAGCTCTTGTGACTTGCTTCTTTCTTTTACACAAGAGAAAATAAACCTCAAGATAGGTTACTTTAATAAAAAGCCTTCTTTATGTTTCTAATTAAGTAAACTCAAAAGCAAAAGTTAATTTGTTGCATTTATAGTTCTATTTATTATCATTTAACTCCCAGACTTCCAGTGAAGTGTGTACAAATTTGATTCGTTATTAATGATGCTTGTTAATAAATTGACGTAGCTGCTTGCTGAAGTAAGAGGCTGGGCAAACTGGTTGGTTTTCAGTTTGTTCTTCCAGTTTGCAGGTATTGACATGTTTCTTTCCATGCAGTCGTCTGCACTCCAACAATCTCTACTGTGATTGCCACCTGGCCTGGCTGTCTGACTGGCTGCGGCAACGGCCGCGGGTTGGTCTCTACACTCAGTGCATGGGGCCATCCCACCTCAGGGGCCACAACGTAGCTGAGGTCCAGAAGCGGGAGTTTGTCTGCAGCGGTAAGGGACACAGATTCACTGAGTCACTCATGTTTTAAAGCTCGCCTAGCACCAGCTCAGCTAGTCCTGAGTGTTGACTTTGCTAGCTTGTGCATAATCCAAGCACTCATGTTTACTCCAAAAGAAACCAATCACTCTTATCGCTATTTGTATGTCTTGTGGGAGCGCCTCCGTTCTTACAGATTTAGTATAAATGCTGCGTTCACTGAGATTACGTAGCCTTCTATAACTTCTAGAAGTGTAATTATGGGGGAGAGATGCACAACGTTAAAGATATTAAACAAACGGTGCGCCGACTGCGGGCATAAAGCCTTCAGGAATCATTCCCTTTTAACTTTACAGCTTGTTGCTTTTTCTTGCTGTTATTTTCTGCAGTGTCAATAATACTCTGAATCCCTAAGCAACTTTCTGAATGTTATTGGTATGCTTTAGCACACCAGCTTGTTTTCAGATATGAAATGATGAAATGACTAACCATTCGTTACTAATTACATTTTCTGTATCCAATTTTTTTCCTCTATTCGTATCTTCTAGATGAGGAAGAAGGCAAGTTTATCTTTCTTACTTAAATATTTTTAGACTTAGCTTGAAAAATTTCTGTAAACACTGTCTACTGTTTCAAGTTCACTCTAAGTCATTAACAACATCTGGAATTATAGCTGTCTGTCTATTCAGTGATTCAACAAAGTTGTTTCTACTGATTGATTTTCTGCAGATGTCCAGAAACCTATTGCTAAATCCAAAATTTGGACATCTGTGCTTTTAAAAGAGTCTTAGGAGAGCACAGTGCTTTGTCCTTATTAAACAGCCTCTGACATCAGTGTGTGAGGAAGTGGCATCTTCTCATGGCAAACACTATCGGTATTCTTATTATTTATTCTGGACACTTAAAAGGACTCGTAACAAGATCACTTTGTGTGTCTTGTTTGTAAATTGTGTTGCCACAAAGCCCATGTCAAGAATAGCTTTGTAACTTGGTCCTTATAAGACTGATTTTGAGGATGGAGGTAACCATGTCTACATTTTTTGTTTACTAAGACAGGTGAACTATTTCCTGCTGATTAGTATAAAAAGAATAGTACATGTTACTTGTTTTGGCAGCCAATTGTATTTTCATAAGACATATATAAACTCAAATTATTGTATTGTGTAGTTGTTATTTGAAATTGTAAGTGGGACCTGCAGTGGCTGCAACTTTCTTTTTCAATATACCCTTCCTGTGTTAATATATGGCATTAAATATAGTGAGAGAAATCTTGGATCAAGTTCTGGTTCCATAGTCAATATGGCTTTTTTCCCCTGAAAATTTCAAAACATTTTTTACCTGCCTAAAGAAAGTAAGGAGAAGATGTCTTTGTGCATTTGTTGTCCCTTTGTGCCTTTCTGCGTCATTACAGAAGAGCAATTTGGTATCATGACGTTGATACAAGAATGAATGCATTCATACGTTATAAACCGTGCAGTCTGCCTGCAGGCAAATATAGTAGGGGTGTTTTTTTTGCTTTCTAAAACAGACCTCAATATGACATGATTAGATGCAAATGTAACTATAAAAGCAGAGTTTAGCCTATAACTCAATAACTTGATGGAAGGGGTGGTGAAGTCATGTGAGTTAGCCACCTGAATTGGCACAAATGGTAGACTGAGGGAGGAAGAAATCTGCTGAGCTAACAGAGAGGAAGAGTATGAGCTGTGAGGTCACAGCTTTTATTTATTTTTATATGATGGAATGAAAATACAACTCCAAAATGTTCCACACGCGATATATAACTGAAGGCCCGTACTGAACGATTGGCAGAACACATCATAACTGGCAGGACATCTTCAGTTTTTGCAGCAAAGCTCTCTCTTGTTGACAGGCATTTTTAATACTAAACAAAATTCTCCAAACTGATTATTTTTTCAGTCCTTAGAATAACTAAAATTTACCTGAAAAATGCTTCATATTTAAGCTTTACCAAAGGATTTTGAAGGTGTGGTAGCATAATAGTAGAGCATTTGTCTCTCATCTCTCACTGGGTATTAAAATTAATGATTTTAAAAATATTGATAGGTCACAGTGCTTATGTTAGAAGTTTTGCCTTAATTTACTGAGAATGTGTAAAATGTGATGTTTTACCAGTGAAGTAAACTGAACTGCTGTTTCACAGCATTGTGTAATTTTAGGAGAAACTTTCCCTTTGCAGGTCACCAGTCCTTCATGGCTCCATCCTGCAGTGTGTTGCACTGCCCCACTGCCTGCACCTGCAGTAACAACATCGTGGACTGTCGTGGGAAGGGCCTTACCGAGATCCCAACAAACCTTCCAGAAACCATTACGGAAATGTACGTAGTCGAATTCCTTTTCTTCATGAGCTTGCAGAAAACAGTTCTTTCCTGTGTATTTGTTTTTACTATTTCTATAAATTCCTCCAATACATAGGGCAGAAAATTTGGAATATGCATTCAAATTCAGGTAAGAGGAATATGCAGATATATGAAAATATTAGGGAACTTTATCTTGTTTTATGAGTTAATTTTGTATGACCTGCTCACAATCCATAGTTCAGACTGTATTCTGAGTTTGGGATTGGAGAGTTTGGGAGTACTTACTTTTCTGCAACAAGTAGCTTTTTACAACCCACAAGGGGGTTGTAAACCCTGTTGCTGTCCAGGTGGCTAGCTGTGGTGGTTTTGGCTGGGACAGAGTTAATTTTCTTCATGGTAGCTAGTATAGGGCTGTGTTTTAGTTTTTGCTGAAAAGAACGTTGATAGTGTAGGGATATTTTAGTTACTGCTGGCCAGTGCTAACACACAGTCAAGGCCTTTTCTGCTTCTCACAACCCCACTGAGTAGGCTGGGGATACACAAAAAGTTAGAGAGTCATAGAATCATTTGGGTTGGAAAAGACCTTCAAGTTTCTTGAGTCCAACCATTAACCCAACTGTGAAAGGCATGCTTCAAACAGGATGACATCCTTGTCAGCAATAGAAGCTGGGAGACTAATAGCAAAGGTGGAGGGGAAGGATCTTGCAAGTAATGACCTTTGTCGTTGGAAGAAACTGTTATGCATGGTGGAGCCTGGCTTTCCTGGAGATGACTGAAGACCTCCTGCTGATGGGAAATTAAATCACACCATTCAAGCCATAACCCATGTGAACATTGATTCAGAAACTGGTCAAGAAGAGAAAGAAAGAACACTAGAAAGTAAAATTAGTAATTATCTTGCATTAAACAGATACACACAGAATTACAGTGTGATGATAAAATTGTGCTTCAGTGATTGACTTAGATTTTGAGTAAAGCAAAAAGAAGGACAGAGGTACAATCTGAGCCAGCAGAAGGCTACACTTTCCATAAAGTGTTGAATGGAAAGTAAGGAGAGAAATATACAGGAGAAGGGAACATAAAGCAAGACACATTAAAGGCTTTGAAACGGGGATAAACTGAGTAAAAGAATTAAAGAGTCTTGTGAGTACTGGATGAGAATTGCATGATCTTTGCTTTCTCTTCGTCAGTAGTTTCACGAGGAGTTGAAGTTTTGACAAATAGGTGTGTTTTGATGGTGGATGTGTGGAAAATAAACGAGTTATAGTTCTTTTGTGATTGTCATGGGTGGCAGGCATGTTCTTACCTGCTTATCACTGAAGAGAATGAGAGAGATAACAGATTGTAGAATGAGTGGTTTATGGAGTAAAGATGCTTTTACCATTAATGACGTGAGGGAGGTCTATGAGACTGGATCAAATATCACTCTACCCTGGCCGGTGGCCTGCATAACTTGTCCGTGAGCAGTGTTTTGGAAATAGCAACATATAAATTCAGAAAGAAAAACACCTGCCTTGCTTCCAATGTCTGGTTTGGTTCTTTGTATTTTTTTTATTTATTTTTTTTTTTTTTTTAGTTTTCAGAATGAATAATGGGTTTTTTGAAACATCCACTCAGCTTTAAACGCTGCTATGTCCTTAATCTTCGTGTTCTTTTGAGCTAATAAGTTTGAGACAAGGAGCTTACACTCAAAATAATCTGGCTGAAATTGGCATTTTAAATTGAATTAATTTTTCTTTGTCATTCTAGAGGGAGGGGAAATGCATTTAGTTTTATAGCTTGTCCTGCCACCTTCTGCTTTTCATACCACCCTCATTCATGTCTTCTCTAAGCTAATTGTTCCAAGTCCGTTCAATCTCTTTGGATGCCCAAATCTTCCATGCCCTAATTAATCCCGTCCTTTTTCTCTGGACCCTGTTTTCTAATATATTTTTTTTTGACCTGCAGTGGACGGAGTTGAACGCATATTCCAGTGGTACTGAACTGTCACACTGTATAAACGGAATTTTGGGTTTATTTCCTTTGCCTTTTGTGATGCGCTACGCACTTGATCTCTTGAAATGCAACAACAATACATGTTTTCCACAGAATCTATCCATGAAAAGTCCCAGGCCTTTTTTCTTGCCTTTAACAGTTTTGTCAGGAACTCTATCATTATTATATAATACAACATGTTTTAAAGCTTCATGTCTAAAGTACTTTGCAGCTGTTGCTTATAGCAAACCCTTGAGATTAGATTAGAAAGACTTATTGTATCCCATAAACTAATCTGATTTTTCACTTATTCTTTATGCGATAGTGTTGTCAGTGTGCCAAAATAGTAGCTGACAGTAAATATTTGAGGAGATGAACTGATGCTGTCATAGCAGCACTGAGAATGCTGAGGAGCAGCAGAACGCAAGACAGAAGAGTACAGTGAGCGTTCCGTTTCTGCCACCATTATGCAGTTCCCATATACATGGATGTATTGTCTCAGTCGCTATTTTACAGACGTGCTTTTGCATAAGCTACTCAGTCCTCAGGGAGAGATGGAAAGAGAAATGAACACTTTCCTCATTGTTTTCTGAAGGAGGTACAGTCTTTAACAACCAAATTATTATTAATTAATTGAATTTTTTTTGTACCATCATCACCAGACTTTTACACATGCTGCAAGAAAATTGGCATTATTCTTGTGTATGTGCCAGGCCTTGTACTGCAGTTTTCTGTAGTTTTTCATGTCTGACAGCCTTGCCTCCATTTTTCACGGAACCACTATCATTTGATTTTCTGAAGGCATTTCATTGACAGGAACACTTGAAAAACCAATAACTATTTTGGATTCCCTTACTTTGGACAAATTGCTCAACCTTACAGTGATATCACTAGATGATCTTTCCCTTCTAATCCATGATGATTCTATAATTCTGTGATTCTATGATCACCTGTTTCTCATAGAATCATTAGGGATTGGAAGGGACCGTGAATGACCATCTAGTCCAATCCCCCTGACACAGCAGGGTCATCTAGATCAAGTCACACAGGAACACATCCAGGCGGGTCTTGAACATCTCCAGTGAAGGAGACTCCACAACCTGCACTGGGCAGCCTCTTCCAGTGCTCTGTCACACTCACTGTGAAGAAGTTCCTTCTTATACTCACGTGGAACCTCCTATGTTCCAGCTTACAAGCATTGCCCCTCCTCCTATCACTAGATGACATTCAGAAGAGCTTGGCTCCATCTTCTTGACACTCACCCTTCCAATATTTATAGACATGAATGAGGTCACCCCTCAGTCTCCTCTTCTCCAAGCTGAAGAGACCTGCCGCAATGATGGAGACACGGGACGCTGCTTGATGCAAGCAGATGATGTTTATTACAAAAACCAACAGGTTTATATAGACAACAGAACAACCTGTGCCACGATCTCATTGGCCACCACAGCTGTACATGCAGTACTCACAGCAATATTGTTGTTACATCCTGTTTCTTTAGCTGGTGGTTAACCTTAAACAAAGACCTGGACTTGTGCAAATCACCATACTTAGGCCAACTATCAACATTAATTCACATGTTAAAATGTTCCAGCTGTCCTTGCTCTTACAACAGTAATTCCACAGAACCCTCTGTCACCACAATTCCCCTTTTTGTATTTATTTAAAAAAAAAATCTTAAGAACAATATTAACAATCCGTTTTACCTAATGATAAAGCCCAACCTGACAAACCTTGTAACGTATTACTTAAAATTAAGCTCTTTTACTTATTCAATCTGAGGGATTAATATATGGAACTTCTACTGTGTGAACTGGATCTGAGGGGCAGCCCTCAATAACTACTAAAACATACACAACTGTCTTAACTAAACTTCTGAGTTATTACTATAAGTAAACATCCAGTCCTCCAGTATTTCACTCGTCCATCGCTGCAGGAACTTCAGAAGCCTGCTGGGTAGGGGAACCATCCGAGTAGTCGCTTGATGACTGTGGCAGACATTCACGGAATGGTTGTACGTTCTTTGCTGGAACCCACCTGGGGCTCCTCTCTGTGGAAACACAAGCACAGCCTCTTCCCCATGTAACAAGGGGATAAGGTCCCAGGATCTTACATGTTTCCGGGTCTCGAATCAACACCAGGGCCTTACTTTGCATTTCAAGAAAAACGTTCGCGTTAAAATGTCGAACTATCGAAGAACTGTTGTCTATTAAGGAACAATTCAAAAACTGACAAACATACAACACTTTCTGTAACCGTTCCTCCGGGGCAGCAGTCCCCATTCCCCCTCTCTGTTGTTGTGAAAGGCGCTTTAGGGATTGGTGAGAGCGCTCAATTAAGGACTGGCCTGTGGGGGGTGTTGAGGGATGCTGGTGATGTGAGTTAGACCCCATAGGTCAAAGAGATGTTTTGTTGCATTTGAGGTATATGCCGGACTGTTGTATGTCTTTACCTGCGAGGGTCTACCTAGGGTGGCAAAGGCACGCATGACGTGCCTGCGTACATCACCTGCTTTTTCACCTGTACGGTAAGAAGCAAACAGAGCACCTGAAAAGGTGTCAATGGATGAACGTACGTATTTCAGTTTACCGAACTCCAGAAAGTGCATAACATCCGTTTGCCACAGCTGTAGGCTCTGCAGTCCTCTGGGATTGACCCCTCCTGCTATGGATGGGAAAGAATGTCTTTGACAGTCAGGGCAGCCAGCAGTAATGTTGGAAGCTTGTGAGGTTTTTCAGGCGCGATACATAGACCCAACTTAGTAACAGCCATAGTGACAAGGGCTACAGCTTTCTTCATGACCTCGTGATGTTGTGCAGTCACTAGGATGTCATCCAAGTAATGATACAGTAGAGTATTGGGCACTGCCATCCGAATAGGACTAACCACCTTGGCCACACACCACTGACAGGTGTAGGGCTGTTTTTCATTCCCTCTCAGAGCACAACTCACTGGTATCTCTGTAACGGGGCTTGCAGGTTGACTCTTGGGACTGAAAAAGCAAATTTAGGGGCATCATCTGGATGCAATGGAATATTAAGGTAACGGTCTTTAAGATCTGTCACAGTCAAATGCCAATGTCAAGGAATCATGGTCGGTGATGGGAGTCCTGGCTGGAGGGCACCCATATTTTCCATAGCATCATTAAATTTTCTAAGGTAATGGAGCAAACTTGCCACTTTGTTTTTTGATAACAAAAACAGGAGAATTCCAGGGACTAGTAGAGGGTACAGTATGTCCCCTTTCTAATTGTTAATAGCAACGCTTGCGTTCCTGGGTGTAAGGGTCCCACAACATTTGTTGATATTAAGTGAACTGAAGAATCAAACTATTACTGTGCGGGAGGTTTTCAGGCCCAGTCCAGCGAAGACTTCAGCAAACCGCCCCCCTTACGGCATCCCGGGCAAGCTCCAGGAGCCCTGGGCGCAACCCCCGGCGCGCTTCTAAGCAATTCTTTTTCAAATGGCCTGGCTTCCCACCCCCACAACAATTGCCCGCAAACACGGAGGTNACCCCCGGCGCGCTTCTAAGCAATTCTTTTTCAAATGGCCTGGCTTCCCACCCCCACAACAATTGCCCGCAAACACGGAGGTCAGACGGCTTGCAAAACAAGGGAGAGAAAGCCCACTCTCAGTAACAGCATGGCGCAGCTCCTTCAGAACCCAAAAGGATAGAGATTCCTACTGTGGGTTTCCCCCCTGACCCTGATAAGTAACAGGAGCGACTGTTGTCTCAGCCGCTTGAAAATCGCCTTCCTTGAGGGCCTGTTGTTTTCTGCTAGCCCATTCATGATGCTGATGAGGTGAAAACAAACGTGGCTCCTTTTCGAGATCACCAGGACCAGGATCTGAGGGATCCTTTCCTGGAAGCACTCTGGCCCGGAGGTTCAGAGCGCTCCGTTTCAAACTGCGGCGGGGAGGTGCTCTTGGGGTTTTCACAGTTTGTGACCATGCGTCCTGCAGCCCTCAGGCCACGCACTTGCTTTTGCCATTACGCAGCCCCAGCCGCTGTGCACCTCCGCCACCAAGCCCGCACCAGCATCCACACCACCACGTACCTGCGTGGGCGGCGGCAGCCCGGGAGGCCCCGGGCAGCTCCCCCCCAGCCCTGGAGCTCCCCGACACCGCCGCGGCGCAGCGACCCTCAGGCCGCCATCGCCTTCTTGGATTTTTATAGTCTCAAATGTAATCCCCCACCACGGGAGCGTACGCTGAGCATTCTTGGTTGTGGCTGCGTCCCACAATTCTACCTCCACAGCGTCCCAAAGTTCTTTTGCAAAGACAGTAGACGTAGCTACCAACAGGGAATTAACCTGCACCCATGTGAGCATCATTTTAAGGTTGTGCTCAGAAATACGTCTCCCATGTTCCTCAAGGAGAGCCTTCATAAGGCTAAAACCGTCTCTCTCTGGACAGTAGTACACGCCTCTCTCTGGGGAAGTAACCTGATTTCCCATGTTTCCCAGGGCTCACCTCTCAACTTCTGGTTTGACGGCCGGCTCCTGCTTCCTTTCAGCAGCTCATTCAAAGTTCCGTGGGACTTGCGGCCTGCTGCTCTCCCTGGCAGCTATTAATCCTATCATGTCGGGGTCACCATTTGCCGCAATGATGGAGAGACAGGACGCTGCTTGATGCAAGCAGGCGACGTCTATTACAAAAATCAACAGGTTTACATAGACAAGAGAATAACACATGCCGTGATCTCATTGGCCACCACAGCTGTACGTGTAGTGTTCACAGCAATATTGTTGTTACCTCCTGTTTCTTTAGCTGGTGGTTAGCCTTAAAGACCTGGACTTGTGCAAATCGCCCTACTTGGGCTGACTATCAACATTAATTCACATGTTAAAATG
>VXBP01002541.1:0-22158 GCA_013400115.1 Rhinopomastus cyanomelas
ATGTGGAACCTTCTATGTTCTAGCTTACAACCACTACCCCATGTCCTATCACTACATGTCACTGAAAACAGCCCAGCTCCATCCTGACACCCACCCCTCAAATATTTGTAGACATTAATGAGGTCACCCCTCAGTCTTCTCTTCTCCAAGCTAAAGAGAGCCAACTCCTTCAGCCTCTCCTCATAAAGGAGGTGCTCCACCTCCTTCATCATCCTCATTGCCCTACACTGGACCCTCTCCAGCAGCTCTACATCCCTCTTGAACTGAGGAGCCCACAACTGGACACAATACTCCAGATGTGAGCCCTGCCAATTCCTGCCCCAGGATCCTTTTGCCCCTCTGGGACAAGTGCATCCCATTGGTTTTTTGGAGTGCTGGTGCCTTGTAAACTGAGTCATGATTGCAGAATCCAAATCCCTATTTGGATTGTCTGTTATCTTAGTACTGCAGCATCTTCCAGTGGTTTGTCACAGCCTTCCAATACATTTATTGGCCAGTTCCTGCTTGTTATCATCACTGAGAACTGGCAGGATGCACGAAACATGCTTCATTCCACTTCCCAGCACAAGCTGTCTTGGTCCTAAGAATCAGACGAGCTCCTAGGTGTGATGTTTCTTTTAATGTCTTTGGTGGTGTTGTGAAATCTTTATACTGTAGTAGCTGGCTGTGCTTAAGGACACGCTACAGAAAAAGCAGTTGACACAGCAGTCAAGATAATATTTTGTTACCACGCATGCAAGGTGAATGTTAGATCACATTACCAAATGCACGAAAAACACCACATGCTCTGATAAAACAAATTATCAAAACCAAAATAGTAACAAACATAGATCATATAACAAATCTTATAGGAAATTACAATTACATTTTTATCCATTTTTAAAGAGTGTATTTCCCATGTATCTTACAACAGCACACTTAGTATTATGACTTAATCGAGATTTTCTGAACCACTGAAAAAACACTCCCACAGTACAAAATAGTGAGATTAGTACCATTCTGATACATGCAGAGTGAAAGAAAGCACCGTGTGAGATCTATGGTGATCAAAATAAAATTGGCAGTTTTCTTTCAGTGGGAGAAAATACGAAGATGAGAAAGAAAACAAAATTAATACTGACGCTAACATGAAAGGAGAAATATTCTTCCTACAGGAGGAACTTACCAGCACTGCCCGCCCTTGGGAGATGAAGAAATGGCCAGATACAACAATGGTGAGGATAAGCTGGCCCGATTCCAAATTGGATTCAAAAACCTTGAAAACAATTAACAAAACAAAAATGTAGCTCTGTAAGCACAGAATCCACATTTTCAATTTCTACTGCCAAAGAAAAGGTTTCAAAGGCCGATGCTAAAAGTCAGGGCTGGAACTTGCACCTCCTTAAGGCACTCTTGCCCACAGACAGAAGGCACATTTAGTTATTATTTTTACTAAAGAATTATCACTCCATATTATATACAGTTATTGCCCCATATTATATACTGGTTTTACACCATATTGAGACTTAACTCTTTCAGATAACCCTTGGGACTCTTTCAACTGGCTGCTAGTTTTTAATCTCCAGGGGGCTATTGAAGGAAGGAGTAATGAAAAAAAAAAGGTCACAAGTTGCACTTTATGATCTTAAAGGTTTCTTCCAACCAAAGAGTTTCTGTGATACCACTCGTGTGTAACTGTTTATTAGCAAAGTCTGTCCTTATTCCTGCATTAACTCTGGACGAGTAAAAATACCCTCGCAAAGGCTTTCACTTATTGCTCTCCGCCCGTGCGGGGGCGAACCCCTGTCTGCCCTTCGCGTCCTTCACCTTCCAAGAGGAACCGCTTTGGCCACCCTCCTCGCTGCCCTTCGCGGGTAGGAAGCGGCCGTAACGCCTCAGGGGCCACGTCGTGGCGCTGCCGAAGAAGGAGGAGTCGCCGGCGGGGCCCAGCGCAGGAGCCCGGCCGGATTCAGAGCTGGAACGCCCGCCGGCCACCGCCATGGCCCCGCGCTGAGGGAACAAAGGAACCCCACAGCCAGGGCTTGAGCGAGAAAACGGGAGCCAATCGGAGAGAAGAGAGGTAACCGCTGGCCAATCACCGCTCGCCTCAGGCCGAGACGGGGAGACGAGGGGAGCAGGAGGCACGCGCGGCCGTCATTTTCTGGAGCGATGCGGGGGCGTGCAGGGGAGTCGCTCACGGCTTGGGAGGTGCGTGCGGAAGCTGCCATCAGCGTGAATCTTTCCTCAGGTGAAATGTACCCCAGTCCTTCAGAAAAAGTGGTGCTCGACTCTAAATCACCTTTTCTTGCTGTGAGGTGCTCATTTTACAGAGCTCCCGCTGCGCATTTGTGGCCCCTAGAGCAGGATCTGCAGTAAATGCCAAAACGCAGATCACGGTTTGCAATGCTTGGTCCCACATGAGTTCAGATGGAGTAATAAATGGGAATTGCACTCTCCCTGTTCTGCTTCCTCTCCGTTAGGTTGCTCCTAGTATTACCGCACAATTTTGACTTCTCTGACCCAGTGCGCTAACAGCCAGTTCCACACCCAGACTCCAGGAATTCCTTCACTGCAGGCTTGCACAAAGCTGTGAGCTAAGTGCTCATCCACGAAGTGAACTCTTTGAATTGTGAAAGTGTTCAGACATTCATGCAGTCAAAATCAGCATAATGAGTATCATCAGATTTCTACAAGTGACCGCAGCTTCAGTCCTAAAGCTATCTGGATAACTAATTCTTGGCTTTGAATTAAAGTGACAGTGGTACCTGCTTTCTGCTATACATGCTTTGGAAAGAGTGGCTTCACTCAGGTTAGGATCTGTTTTACCTGTGGGTGTGGTTTTAGTATTAAGATGAGGGTATAATGAAGATAGGTCAACTAGGTGACACATAGACCTCTTTTACATTGACAGCATCTTGATTAACGTATTCTTTTAACGTTTATTGCCAGGATGTCTCTTGACTTGCAGGAGTCCAAGCATCCTTTCTGTTTAGAGAGGCATCAGGTGGCTTTCAGCTGTCCAGTTCCACATATACCGTAAACACCTTGAATTACTACAACCTTAGCATATTGTATTAGATTATAATAATTTGCCTTCAACAGTAGGATGATGTAATTCTACATTTTGTCTAGAGAAAGAGTGGTGGTGGAATGACTCATAATAAGTCTGAATGTAGGTATTCCATTTATAGTGTATATCTTAGCCTAGCAAAAATAAAAACGTGCATTAGCCACTCAAGGTTACTGAGGGGGCTTGGAAGAGCCAGTGTCCTGGTTTAGACTATTTGATGCCCGTTTGGATTTCCCAGGGTCTTTAAACACAACAGAAAACCTGAGAACAATATTATAGCAGAGAAAAATATGACATTTTATTAACAATGGACAAGAAACACTTAAAAGACAAGTGAAGGAAAAAAGCCCTGCAAACCACTGATAAACTGCTGTCAAGCGGCTTCTGTTCCCCCAGCTTTCCCCTCTCTCAACATGAACCTCCATTGCTGCTGCGAATGCTGAAGAAGGACATTTCCTTTTTTATTATTTATGCTACCTTTACAGTTTGCAGTTATCACAGAATCGTAGAATCACTACGGATTGGAAGGGACCTTGAAAGATCATCCAGTCCAATCCCCCTGCAACAGCAGGATCACCTAAACCAAGTCACACAGGAACCCGTCCAGTCGCGTCTTGAATATCTCCAGTGAGGGAGACTCCACAACCCCCTGGGCAGCCTGTTCCAGTGCTCCATCACCCTCACCATGAAGAAGTTCCTTCTCAGGTTGATGTGGAACCTCCTGTGTTCCAGCTTACAACCATTGCCCCATGTCCTATCACTACATGACACCAGTTATGCTGGATTGTCTGATAGAAATAATGTTAGAATGGAATAAGGAATTACTGTCTCATCTGAAATAAAACCCTGTGGTATAAGGTTAGTCTTTTACATGAACTGCAATGGTTTAATGTGTTAGAAAATGTTAGATTGTCTTTTATGTTATGTGGTTGTTGTAGTTTTTGTCTGATGTTACAACTTGAGAGTCAGATTACCATTTGAGGAACTATTACCATAATAAACGATTTTTCAGCATTTTCAAAAAGACGGTGTTCTGCAGATATGGAAACACAGTCAGAGAGGTATTACATGACTTGACAAGGTTGTCCAGAAAAACCAGTAATGAATCTGAGAATACAGCATGGACCTCCTAGCTGCCAGCTGCCTTCTCTAATCACTCCTTCCCCAGGAGGATTTCTCAAATCATGCTTGTCAAACATTAGGAGTTGGCCTGTAGACTTGGGACTTTCTTGGAAACTACAGAAGCAGGTAATGTTATTGTCAGAAAAAGTACGTATATTGAATCCATTTTCCCCTAACTCACCTGAGGTTGTTTTACCAAACCAACTTCTTTCAAGATCTGGTTTCAAAACAGGCAGAAAAGCATTAATCAAATCCTTTAATGCTAATGTATTATTGAAATGTTACATGGTTAAAATAAGGAGTTCTTAAGGGGATATAATGCAGATCACTTCAGAGCTTTGCGAGGATGCACACTAGTGTGCATGGGACCTGCTGTTTATTTATACCTGTGGCTCAACTGTGATAGATCAGTATCTCATGCTGCTCTCACCTAAATGCACTAGTCATAGCCATGTTTGTGTTGGATGCTGAAGCTTAAAGATGATTCTAGCACCCTTTAGTTTTCTGATGAAAGTTTTTTTACTTGACTAAGGTCAACCAGTTTGCTTTCAGGTTTTGGATGTGAACCTGTTATGCTTTTATGTGCATATAAGATGATGCTTGAACAAGGAGAAAGGAGCATTGCATTAGAACAGATACAGACATTTGTGCTGATTCTGATTTCTGTGGGGAATTGCATGACTGTATGTAGGAAGGTGATTAAATGCTTTTTTGTAAAAGGCTACAGAGGTTGTCATTATAACATAGGAGAAAAAGACTGGTAGATGAGCCTGTCAGATTAAAATGTGTTTGTTCAGAGATGAGATAACAAATCCCATGTAAGTGGCAAGGGTTTATCATTGTGGTGTACTACAGATTTGCTGGAAACTTTCACAGACTGCAGTGATAAAAGTTCATTCTCTCACTGCAGAAGTACATAGTTGTATAATAACATAGATAAACTGCCGGAAGCAGAGAGATCCCTGCAGGAGTAGGGATGCACAATATAGACTTGATAATGTGCTAGTATGGGTGACGGTTGATTATGAGGCATTTTGCTGAGCTATCTACATTATTGATTTTCAAGAATAATGGTAGTGGTAATAACAGCAACAATAAAATCATATCCCTGTAACTTTTATGTCCACTATGAGGGCAAGCACAAAGGATGGACTAGAGTAACTTACGTAAATTGGACAAATGATGTATTAACAAAATAGGGGCTTGCAGATGCATTAAATGGGTGAATAAAACAACAACAGGTACAATCTAGAAATTCTGGAGGCTTCCCTGTGTTAACTAACAACTCACCATCTGCTTCTATCCAGCTGTGTTAAAGGGATAAGTATGATTTCTCACAGTAGCATAAACAATAGCTTAGTGGAAAGGTTCTGTCCAGAATACTTGTTTTATTGCTTTGAATTTTGTGATAAACAGTGTTACCTTATGCTTTAGTTGCTTTGTTAGTAGTTGTGAGACTCTTTTACTCACTGAAAGGTTCATTCCATTAATTGTCATTTCATATAGTTAGGTGTAGCTGCTTTCATCTGAGTGTGATCTGACATCCAGCAGCCCCATTGCCAAGATCTGTCAGTGCTGATGAAATTACGTCATCTCTCTATTTGATTATTGCATAGTGCTATCTTCAAAATATCTTCATGCAGGTCTGTCAACGCATATCAGTGCTGAGGGAAATTAACTTGGAGTTTTCTTAGGCATGAAATTGAAGCCACGGACCATGTGGTGGTTTGGGTTTTGGTAGTATAGTCTCTGCTGTCCTGAGAAACGTCAAAGAAGTCTGTTTGCCTGAGCTCTCTGTGGGTGGTGTGCAACAAGTGAAAGAGGCCTGTGCAACTTCTTCAGTGTCATATAAAGCAGAGCCTGTCCACAATCAGTAGAGACAAACAAGACACAGCTTTGACTTAATGAATTGGCATGAAGACCCCTGACTTAATGATATCTGGCCTCATGTGTTTGGTGACTGTGATCTGTAATGCCTTCAACTTTTTCTAGGGAAGGTCACATTTATTCAAAGCATAATTTATTCACATTCCCTTTATTTCCTTTTAACTTTTCTACCTTTTAAACACATGATACATATGAAGGAGCTTCTACCTGACAAATTTCCTATTTACATAAAAACCTCGACCACAAACACTCTTCTCTGTCAGTGCAGCCATTTTGCGGAGTGCTTTTCATTCTCCATGACCTTGAAAACATAAGGACATTTATTAATTCAAATTTACAGATGGGTGGAGGGAAGAATTGCAGATTGGAGATAAGCAATTGGTTGTATGACCCTTATTTGATGAAGTATGTAGAAAGAGAAGTAGGCCTCACAATTGCCAAGGTTTCCCAACCCAATCAACTGTGTTTTTCATTTAACCATTGCTTGAGTAGTGACCCCTAACAGGAAGAGTCAGGAGTTATCATAAAATCATAGAATCATTAGGGATTGGAAGGGACCTCAAAAGATCATCCAGTCCAATCCCCCTGCAACAGCAGGATCACCTAGACCAAGTCACACAGGAACACATCCAGGAGGGCCTTGAACATCTCCAGTGAGGGAGACTCCACAACCCCCCTGGGCAACCTTTCCCAGTTCTCCATCACCCTCACTGTGAAGAAGTTGTGGAACCTTCTATGTTCTAGCTTACAACCATTGCCCCTCATCCTATCACTACATGACACTGAGAAGAGCCCAGTTCCATCCTCCCGACACCCACCCTTCAAATATTTATAGACATTAGTGAGGTCACCCCTCAGTCTCTTCTTCTCCAAGNACTTGCTGACAGTGCATGCCAATCCCTCATCCAAGTCATCAATGAATAGATTGAACAGGACCGGTCCCAGCACCGATCCCTGGGGCACTCCACTAGATACAGGCCTCCAACCAGACTCTGTCCCATTGACCACCACTCTCTGACTCCTACCCTGTAGCCAGTTTACAATCCACCTCACTACCCAAAAATCCAGGCCACACTGCCTCAGTTTGTCTGCGAGGATGCTGTGAGAGACTGTGTCAAGATAGATCACATCCACTGCTCTGCCGTTATTGCAAATTAAATTACTGCCAGTCCTGGACAGGAACTTTTTTAACTCACTGATTTACTCTGGATCTTTCCGTTTGTAAGCCTGTATATACTCCTATAAAAGCAACAGTAATAGAAGGGACTTTCTGACTTATAAACAACTCTGTCGAAGTTTCTTTCTGCCCAAACCTACATCAGACTAAGACACCTTTTAAAGAAAAAAGATAGATTTTTTTTTTCCCCCCTCTCAGGCCGCATTTAACTGGTTTTAGCAATTCTTGCAGTGGCTTGTAGCAGCTTGCAGTGAGCTCTTTCTCTCTTTAAATCTCAACCGAAGAGCTGATATCAAGGAGAGTTACTTGTGCATAGAAAAGGAAGAAGGTATGTCTTGAACTCTTATACATTCAAAAGAAGAATGTTCTCTCCCCACTGCCCACTTTAATTCTGAGTTCTCTTTCTAATCTACTGGATTTTCATGTGTTCAGCCTATTACTTAGTGGAGCAGGTGAAGAGAAGACTCTAAATATGTTTAGCTAGTGTGATATGTCTGCGCCTCTTTGTCCACACCTGAATAGAATATTTCAGTTGGAACAACCCACATTAGAACTGCATAGAGTTTTACAATAGATAGGTCAAAGACTCAAAGCATCCTGTCCCAAACACACTGCCATGTAAGGCAGATAAAAAATTAGAGGAGCTGTTCATTACATGATATTTTGGAACTGAATGGTTGCTGTGCCTTCCAATAAAATACACATGGTTGCTGTGCCTTCCAGTAAACTACATACACTTCAACCCACCTTGTCACATTCAGCTGTCCCTCTGACATACAGTCTGGAGTATGTGCCGTACAAAGAGGAGACTCCAGTCCCTTTGATCTCACACTTGTTTAGAAAGCAAACAGCAGAATGCTTTAATTTACTTGTTTAATCTTCCCTGTGTTTTGTATTAATATGAGTAGCATTATAGGAGCAGGCGTGCACTTATATGACAAAACATTCTCCTCCCGTTTAAGGTTAATGTAGTTACTCTTGTTTACCCCACATAAAATGGAGGTCAGTCTCCAGCAGGGTGCAGGTAACTTCCATCAGACATATTCTGTGCCAGAGGCAATGAAAGGACTAGCAAACGTTTATGTTTCCCCAAATCATGTACTACCAGATACTGAAGACATTTGCATCTCACCAAAGCTGACAGAATCAATATTAGAAGAAGAATACTGATCATCAGCTGGCAGCGTTATGCGGGAAACCTTCATTTGCTCCAGTAACCTAAAGTAAAAATTATAGACCCATTCTTTCTCCAGCCCTCAAAGGATTCTGCTTTGTGATTAGATTGTGTATGGTGCAGGATAGAAGTTGTGCTGTACTGTAATGTACACTGCAGGGTTTTTGTCAATTAAGTTACATGACATTCTTCATTTTTCCCCGTCAGTGCTTTGGAGTGGGTTCCCTTTGTGCTGCATTGATAAAACCTCAGAGTAATAGTAGGCGGAAACAGCGTTACAGTCTCTCTGTGTTTCACTGACTCAAAGACATTAAGCATAAGGAAATATTTTATGATATTATTTTGCTCTCTGTGATATCTCTATTATTGTGTGCTATATTCCTGTATGTCTTAGGAAACAAATCTGTTAAGTTGTGGTAAGTGCAAATATCACATTATCGTGCTCCCATATGCTACAGGTGGTGAAATACAACTCTCCTCTGTTGTCCCTGATTTCACAGAATCACAGAATTGCCTAGCTTGGAAGGGACTTCAGAGATCATCTAGTTCCAACCCCTCTGCCACGAGCAGTAACATGTCTCACTAGACCAGGTTGCCCAGAGCCCCATCCAACCTGGCCTTGAACACGTGGGAAGAGACATCCACAACTTTCCTGGGCAACATGTTCTAGTGCCTCACCACGTTCATAGTGAGGAATTTCTTCCTAAGATTTAATCTAACTCTACCTCTTTTATCTTTGAACTATTATCCCTTGTCCTATCACTATAGTCCCTAGCAAATATCCCTCTCCAGATTTACTGTAGCCCCCTTGAGGTACTAGAAGGTTGCTAAAAGGTCCCCGCAGAGCATTGTCTTCTGCAAGCTGAACAGCCTCAGTTCTCTCAGCCCATCTTCGTAGAACAGGTGCTCCAGCCCTCTAATCATCCTTGTGGCCTTCTCTGGACTTGCTCCAACAGTACTATGTCCTTCTTATATTGGGACATTTGCCAAATAGGCAAGCATGATTAACCTTTGGACATTTATTCAAGACAGAGTTTTATAATAACTCATTTTCATCTCTGAACCTGCTTTTGTACCTCTTGGCCAAGAACTGGTCTTGGCTTTCCATGGTTTTATAGAGCCAAGCTTAGTATCGGCACTTCATAGATGCGGAATGCTTTCTCTGTACTCTTAAGCTATGTTTTTATTAATTTTATTGCAGTAGGCATCTGCTTAGCTCAGCCTAGTTTAGTTGCTGCATGAAAAATTAGAGATACCTATTGTAATTCTTTGCAGAACCTGCATATGATTCTGATCATTTGGCAAGATCACAGCAGAACAGTTCTGCCAGCTTCAGCGGATTTCCTTTTGATGTTATTTGACAGAGGGTAAGAGTGAGAGACTCTCTGGCTTATTTGTTGTTGCTACACAAGATCCTAATAGACAGGGATGCAAATAAACCCAGTCTTATTTGTTATTCTCTGCAACAGAAATCCAGTGTGAAAGATGGAATACCATTTGTGATAGAAGACACTTTGTTTTCCTATCTTAGCATTCCAGAGATTGAGTATTTGCTAACATTTAACAACGGCCTGATGTAGGTGGAATCCCCAGATGTCATCTGGCATAAGCTTTCACATTTATCAAGGAAAATGTAATTTTTGAGAGACATTTCTGCTATGTGAACAGAAGTCAGGCTTAGGGTCTCAGTGGAGATTATTCTCAAGCTGCTTTTCCTCCTTAAATACTGCAAAGCAATGATTTTCAGAAACAGTCTATTTCCAAAAAGTATTTTCATGGCTGCACTATGATAATTCTAAAGGTAGATGTGAAATATCTTAATTACAACAGTGATAATGTCAATAATCTATTTGCATCTGTGCTTTAAGAAGCTGACAGAAAATATTTTAACTTGAAGGGGAAAGGACTGGAAGGTTTTATATTGTACCAACATTTCTAGTGCCTCAGAGACTGTTTCATATTCTGTATAATGTGTCTCTCTGATTGAAAGGCACTGTTGTACAGAATGTACAAATCAGCCAAACTTTCTACCACTCTGGTATTTCTTCCAAGAAAAATATCATCTTGGTGTAATTTCCACACATCATTCACTGTGTACTTCATGTTCCCTGCGAGTTTGGGGAAGCCTGGTAGAAATAAGGTATCATAAAGGCTACTGCATTAAATTACTTCTAGAACAGACTGAAACTTCTTGGATGCTGGTGAGCTTTGCCTGTTTGTCTTGGTAGTAACACCCTGACAGATTTTTTTTAGGATTTGTGCTCCTGACCATGATGGTCCAGTCTGGCTCTATGTATTAAGGGTAGGTTCATGCTGTACAGAAGGTACTGAGCAAGCTGACCCTGCTTTTGTCATCTTGAATGTGTCGTTTCCACTTGTAGGTATCTCACTAGTGAAGCAGTAGCCATTATATTAAAGAGGCTCGCTACTTAGAATAGTAGCATAGGAAAAATTTGAGGTATTTCAGAATTTAAAATGTATTATTTGATGATGCACAGAGGAGAAAACTTTGCTTTTTAGTCTAAGTGCACCCACCAGTGCTTGCAAGCAGAGCTAAGTACTTTGCATATGGAGAAAAAAATGATACTATAAATGTACCTGGGCTTTTCATTTCCATTCAAAGCAGCATAGCAAGGTGACACAGTCTGCAGCTTTGCTTCTGCAGCAGTAGAAGTTTTTTAGGACTGTTGTTCCTTATGGTTTTGAAAAGCAGAGTAGGCCACATTAATCTGACAGTTTCTTGTGAAACAAAGAAAAATGTATTCTTTCATGCGCTTAAAGGTTTTATTCTTTTTAAGGAAAATGTGTAAAAATACAGATTGCATACCTGACTGTAGAGCAGCACACAATCCATCTGTGAGACTCTGCTACAGGGTTTTGTGGGTACCAAAAGTTTGCATAGGTCTGAAAAGTAATTAGAGAAATACAAGTGTGAAAAATCTGTCATGGGCTGTTAAACATAGAGATAGCCTTTAGAACCAGGAAGCCCTGAAGCCATGTCTTGCTAGAAGCTTCAAGAGTATATCGGGGGATGTTTTTATAAGATTTTTCTTATACGTTTCCCCAGAGATCCACTGTTAGTGATTCTTCTTATGATTTCGTCCCTTGAGAACAGTCAGCAACCTTTCCAAGTGAAAGTAAGCTTTGTTTTTCTCCCTCTTTCCCTCTGAAGAGCAGGGAGAGAGGTACTGGAAACTGGGATCAGGCGAAGGTACAAACCAATTAGTTAATGAGCAACAAATGCAGGAAGGAGAAAGTGGTGAGGGATAAGGAGTGAAGAATACAGGGACAAATGAACAGATGGGGGACACTGGGTGAAGCACCCAATAGTGCCTGCTCTTCTTGAATGTATCCAGCAAGATGGAGGATTCTGGGAGATGTTTCACAGTCACCTCTTGGTGTTCTTGACATGAGCTTGGTTAAGATCAAGAGGTTGGCAGGGAAGTCATAAAACTTAGTGCAACTTTGAATGGTTTGAATAGAAAGAAAATCTTGAGGGTAAGAACAGAGCTGGAAGAAAGCAGCATAGCACACTGCATGTGCATGTGTGGTCTGCTTCTCTTTTAGAGGAACGATGAGTCAGGAGACATAAACAGGCCTGCTGGCTGCTGGAGGCTGGACCCTAGCTAAACAAAGCTAAACAAATCTTCAGTCTGTACGCCTGTGTCTGTTCTTCTACTACATGATCTTCTCAGTTCAAGAGGGACAGGGAGCTACTGGAGAGAGTCCAGCACAGAGGCACTGAGATTATCGAGGGGCTAGACCATCTTCCTTATGAGGAGAGGCTTAGAGATCTGAGGCTGTTTAAGCTGGAGAGGAGGAGACTGAGGAGACATCTCATAAATGCTTATGTGTATCTAAAAGGTGAGTGTCCGGGTGATCAGAGTGATGTGACCATGCTGTTCTCAGTCGTGCTCAGTGATAGGACAAGGGGCAATGGGCATAAATTGGAACATGGGAGATTCAGTCTGACCATAAGGAAAAGCCTCATCATGGTGAGGGTAACAGAGCCCTGGAACAGGCTGCTCAAAGAGGTTGTGGAGCCTGGAGAAATTCAAAACCCACCTGGACATGTTCCTGTTTAACCTGCTCTAGCACATGGTTGGACTGGATGATCCCCAGAGGTCCCTTCCAACTCCTACCATTCTGTGTTTCTGTACTTTAAAAAATACCCAGACAACCCAAATGGAAAATAATTCTCAGCGTAACATGCACAGCGGCTGGGGACCTAGAACTCTGCACACATATTTTTCATTCCACCAGCATGCATACATTCATCCTCCATCTCTTACCTACTTTAATAATAAACCTTCAAGAAGCATTAATTCATGTCCTGAAACATCTTGTTGGTTACTTAATTGCTAAGTGACCTTTTCTAGTTTTGTTAGATTGGTTAAGCCCCGGCTCTACTCATTAGTGTTTGATAGATATAATGAAGTGCCACTCAGTTTTCAGATACTTAGCTCTGAATTTAGCTCACACAACTTTTTCAAAGAGTTATTATTTCCATGAAGAAGGATTTCCAAAATGTTCCCCTTTGTCAGAATACAAACAGACAAAACTCTGTAAATCCTCAGCATTGTGAAATACACCAGGAGACAAGCACAATGTCATGCACTTTAAAGTCTAATTTTTTTGTCTTGCCTTAAAATAGTTGGAAATTTGTGAGAACAATCTTCAGAATCAGAGGGCCAAGTAATGGGGTCAGGTGTGGGGAGATGCTGCTTGCAGGGTTCAGCATGGACAGTGGGATGGGGAAAATGTGTAAAACACACAGCAGTTTTCTGTAATCAGAAGAAATTCTTTTGCAGTTCTAACTGGCTTTTACAGCTTATTACCATTGACACTCTCTGATGTGATAGTTATACACAGTGTTTTGTAACTACTCCCCAGCCTGTATCTGTAGGCCAAAGAGGAAATTGCGTAAGATGGGCTTGTGTCAGGCAACTCTGACCTAACTCAGAACAAAGGGTGTCTTTGCCTATGCAGTCCATAATGCCTGAACAGAATAATTGCTTATTCCATGCTCATAGTATTTTCCAAGCCCTAGTTTGCAAGTATAAAGGCTGGAAATGCAACTCTATTTCTTAAAAGAAAGGCAAGAGTGTCTGTCAGTGATGTGACACTAAAAATGGAGGACTTCAGCATATGTTACAGCTTCTAAAACTGGGTCATGTGCTAAAGGGATCTGGATACTTACTGAAGTGTATGGATGTATTATTGCAAGAATGTACAAGAAAATTCAAGAAAAAAAGTCCAAAAAGGAGTTAAAGTTGAATAGACAGAAGGCAAAATACTGCTGTATCTGGGCACTTAAAAATGCTCTCTCAAACAGTGTGAAGATCCAGAAGATACTGGCAAGTCATTGCTCATTAAAGAGAGCAAGTCAGGGAGTTCAGATTCCAGCTTATAACTTTTCTTATACAGGAGTGTGCAAATTCCATTACGCTTGTGTTGACCTCCAAATTGTTCTTCCTAACTTTCTCCATTGAAGTGTGTTGCTTAAAACTCGATAAAGTAGAAAAAGTAATTATAAATTTGGCTCAGAGACAGACAGGAGCTATGTCTGGTTGGATCTGTGGCTGTTCAATATTAATTTTTCTTCTGCTTAGTTAAAGGACACAATTTATCTTTCCTCTTGTATTGAGATGTTTTATGGGTGTTATCAGATGAGCAGTCTTCTCACTGTACTAAGAAGCTGTTCTTGGTCAGCCTTTTACTCATACGCCACAGAATTCAGGCTGCTGAGGAAAAGGAGGGTAAGGAACAAACTGCACATGGTTGTGCTGCATAGTGTCCAATAGGATGCCAGGCAGACACAGTGAGGGAAGTGGTACAGGGCTCTATGTAACACACCTGTGCACAGCATTCAGAAGAAAGAGTCACTTAGGAGTCCTGATACTGTCATGGACTGTTCACCTTCTGTCAATTCCCTGTTGTTGCTGTCAGTACTGCTCAGTGCCCTCACTCAGTGTTTCTAACCCCGTGACTGCTTTTCCAGGAACAAGTTTAAAAATATTTTATTTTTAATACTCACACTGTAGCATGTCCCTCCTCTGGTACTGCTCTCCATACTTCCTTCTTTGGGCTTGATATTTTCAGACTTACCCCAGCAGCTAGTGTTGTTTCATTCCTTATCAGAGGTAAAAGCATTTTAAGATGAAGCTAAAGTTCCTAAGTAAAGTCAAATGTGCTTCTTGCCATGAGTCTAGGGAGTCCCTGGGTTGTGAGAGACAGGATGGTGTGGTTTCCATGTCAGTCTTTGTTATGGCCAGTGAAAATTATTCCTGCTTGGTTTCATGCAAGTGGCAGGTGCTGAGGTTAAAATAGGAAGATGTGAGTCTAACAGGAAATTCAAGGAAGAAACCATAGTGTCTCAGTGTCCCCCAAGGACACAGCCTCAAGCTGCACCAGGGGAAATTTAGGCTTGAGGTGAGGAGAAAGTTCTTCACCGAGAGAGTCATTGGCCACTGGAATGGCCTGCCCAGGGAGGTGGTGGAGTCGCCAACTCTGGAGCTGTTCAAGGCACGATTGGACGTGGCACTTGGTGCCATGGTCTAGCCTTGAGCTCTGTGGTGACAGGTTGGACTTGATGATCTATGAGGTCTCTTCCAACCTTGATAATACTGTGATACTGTGAATTGGGTTTGCTTATGAGTGATTCTTCTTACTGGGTGATGGAGAAAGGTGCTGGAATTTTCCTCCATATTGTGAAGAGTAGCTAGGTGTGTGTATCAATATGATAACAGATCCTGCTGTTGCCTAACCAAGTCCATGCTTACGTGCTGCACTCCAGAAATAGCAGACTGTAGAGAACTTAACAAGCCTAACAGTGGAGTGAACTAACAGGCTCTACAGTTCATCCTGTAGAGCAGATATAAGACAAGCAACATAGACTTCTCTCAACTACACATATGCTCAACTCAGCTCTGGAGGAGACAACAGGAAGTGAGAAGGAATTCCTGTAATGCTGTGAACAGACTCTAGGTGTCTGGTTCTGAATTCTCACCTCTTCTTAGTCTGGCAGCCATGGAGAAGCATCTACAGAAGGGCAGGTAGGAGGGGAAAGTGTTCACTGCTCCAAGAGGACTTAGTGTGACATTCCACAGGCGAACACAGAGCCTCCACCCACACCATGTCCTGACTGATCTAAAACTTAAAGAATTGCCAGTGACATTTCTGGGTTCTGGCATTTTGTCTGGTAGTCTGGTTGTTTTTCTGCCTGGTAGTTTTTCTCCTTGCAGCCAGTCACCTAAAAGTCAGTTAGGTACTTGAACAGTCCTCTTGTGATCTATGACCACATAGTCATAGTACTGACTCCTGCCATAATGTCATAGGATATTTTTACTCTAAAAGCGTAGTCTGAAAAGGCTAACTTGTTCTACCATGTATGGCAAATGGATCCCGTCTGCTGAGCCACCTGGAAGCCCTCTATTTTTAGGCTCTTTCCTCAGAGCAGTTGTAATTTGAACTGACATATTCTTAGCTAAATGCATGGTACACTGGGCAGTAATATCTTTGGAGCCATGCGAGTGGTTGATTGTTAACTGCATTGCAAACAGGGGCCCCAGTGAGAGACACTGCTTTTTCGAGGCATGAAAACAAGCACAGGAGTTCAGCTAAGATAGAGCTTGCTTTCAGCAGCCAGAGTTGAGCACCCTGAACAAGCCTGTGTTTCAAAAAGAGTGAAAGGATGAAGGACACATATTTTATCTGTCTGGGAAGAGACAGTCAGTTACCAGCTAATTTGTGAGGCAGACACATGTGACTGTAGCCTGACTTAGGCTGATCTGCACACAGCATGGCTGCAATTTTGGCTAACATCAGTACATTCTTGCTTTTTAAAGAGTTAAGAAAGGTAGTACCAATAGCCATTATGAATGTGTTTAATTATTATTTCTTCAGCATATTCACACAGTTCATTTTAACTTGATAGGGAATTAGTTTACTTTAACCTGCACAGCATTTTGGGTACACTCTGTTACCTGCACATACTTGACTGATCAGGTCATACAGTTCACTTCTTGCTTTGGCACTCAGTATTTTATCCATAGGCTTAGTTGAGAAAACAGTGGTTGTTGGCCTGTAGCATTTCTTCCACAAAGACAATACATATAGGGAAGAACAGAGGGACCATTTCATCCTTCTATTCCTCACTGAAGGGTGAGAAGTCATGTTTGGCTAAGGCAGATCTTCCAGAAGAGTAGCTAGCATCCTGATACAGAGCTATTAAATGTCTGAAAATTCACTCTTTTGGTAGTTTGTTCTGATTTTGCTTTTAAAATGGACTCTGTGTTTCTTTCCCAGTTTTTTTGAGACACTTATTATCTTTATGAGTTTCTCTGCTTGCTTACAGAGTTTTTTAGTTGTTTGTGTAGTGCCTTTTATAAATCAGCATATCACCACTCAACCCCCTTTTTATGACAGAACAATCAATCACGTTGAACTCTTCTCTATTTTAAGGCATTTTTTCCTTACCTCTTCGCATTTCTTCCTCACTACCCAACTGCTTCTTGAGTCCACAGTCACAAAAGCTGTGAGAGCCCATGCAGGCAGTCCTTTACAGGAACATTGCTCTGTCAGGGAGCAATCAACTAATCTGTACCTATTTCCATATTTTGTTCCTGCATGTATGACCTTGCATATTGGTGTATTAAATTACAGTTTGTGAAATCAGATTATTTAATCAAAGTGCTCTCTGTAGTGTGCTGACAAGTAAATAATTATTTTTCACTTTGCCAATCTTTGTTTCATTCCCAAAGGAAATCAGCAAAGACTTTGCATGTATATGGATCCTCAGGAAATTAGTTTATTTCTGTGAGTAATGCAGATGCATACTTTCACTTGCTTTGTTATTTCGGGTTGCAGATCAGCTTTGACAACAGCTCTAGCAAAGCAGATGTGCTTGCAAGTCTGTTTTCATGTTTGCTTCTGTTGTGTTTTAAGAAGACGGAAGTCTAACTGCAGCCCCAAGCTCTAGGTCTGCAAGGAGCCACATGCTGAAGCTTTGCCAAATGAGACACCTTTGCATTCCAGGAAAGCAGTAACACTCACATCAGTCGTTTTTGTTAAATTGTGAACAAGGGAGTACTTTCATTCCACGTACTCAATTTGCAGCAGCTTTTCTTGTTTCTGAAATGCTGTCAAAATCTCAGTAACCCATATCCTCTCTCTAAACACATGCGTTCATTGAGCTTAAAATGATTTCCACTTCGTTTTGTGTTTAGAAGGCTGGCACACCAGTGTATTACCCAACAATTTGAACAGACTGTGGCAGTTTTCTTCTGTAATACATACCTGCAGCAGTACCAAGTGAGGAAGTCAATGGAATAATGGTCTATTTGGTCTCAGGTTTTTTGTTAAACTATTGTATATGCCCCAGATGCACCGTCATAACTAGGAAATAGGTTCTGCTAAATAACAGAACTGTTCTTACGATGTGGGGGGGAAATTGCAGGGTAGTAATTTCTCTGACATTAGAGAAAAAGGCAAAAGACAAGATGATAAAATCTACTTGTTGATATTGGTTGTTAGAACAGAGTGATCATCTTGGCTTGTTCTGTTCAGATGTCTATTGGCAGATATTCTTCTTATAGCTGTGAAAAGACTAACAATGAATGAATGAGGATTCTAAAGTTGTACAGAATTGTACAACTTGTACAGTTGTACAGTTGTACAAATTGTACAGTTTTGGGAATGTTCTGCTTGTCCCTAAGCATTTTTTGCACTGAAAGGATAACATTTTTTTCCTCAGTCTGTGCTGTACCTCTGTCCCCTAGTTAGAAATTAGAAGTGATACTAGTCAGCTTCATAGCTGTGGAAAGAGAGGAGTGGTGCTTAAGTGAATTTGCATTTGAAATACTTCTCTTCTGCAAGGGAATGACTCCATAAATTAAAGCTGCTTCCAAAGTAATTAAAACTTTTAAATTATGTTCCTAATAATTACAAAGGAATCCAGCTCCAAATGCTTATTGAGAGTATGGGAGAAGCCAGGAATTTCTCCTAATTGTTATTGTTTCATTCCAACTAAGAGTGCCTGTTTCCAGATAGCGTAAATGGTTCCAGGCAGTCAGACACTGCTGTACCTCTCCTCACCAAACACTATAACAGTTCAGAAATCCAGGGTGATTGTGGTACACACTTTGACTCTACTTGTCAAAATAATCACTAACTCAGGGAGAGGATGTCTGCCAAGGCTGCGGCATATTCCTGTGCGATGTGGAAACTTCTCCCCTATGCAAGGGAGGATGTGATTAATTCTGACTGGCTTGACACGAGAAGGTTATTGAATAGGACTTCCGTGTGAATGGGAAAATCCATCCCAGCAGAAAACCACTACAGACATGTCAAACGTACTCACATTGTATTCTGAAAACCCACCCTAAGGTTGCATAAAAACAGCTCAGGGTGCACACAATTAAAATTTACAGAGAAGCATCTGTAAACTCGCACATTTTGTGACTAGAAAACAAGGAGAAGAACAATAAGAAAATATTATCTCTGCAATCTTCCTGTCCTTCCTCAGTGTCTTCCTCTGTGTGTTCAATAGCAGCCATCCATTAGTCTCCAAAACTGGGATTTTGGTTCATTCTCCTGTGTGTGCAGTGACTCTGGTTTCCACTCAAGGCAGTATAGAATCACATTGCACATTTTAAGCAGTTTAACAGGTGACTTGACAACTACCACTATTATCATACAGAAAGAAACACAGGACTTTGACAAAAAGATCAGTCAAAACATAGTGTAGTGCAAGGTACTGAGGACTAGATACATCAGCACAAAACATGACAGCAGTTAACAGGATTGGTGTGACTGCAGCAGCTCTCTACTGTCAAGTTGTATAGATTCCCTTGGAAGAGTTTACACAAAAATGATCATTGCTGCCATTCTGATATATTGAACAACTTTAACTAGAATATAAAGAGAACTCTGTGAAGAATCAAGACATTTTGTACATTTTCTTGCCAGAAGATATGTTTGGCATATGGTAAATGTTGGAGTTTATTGATTGACTTCCTAGGAGCATCAAACCCCTTAGGAGATCATCCATTAGGATCCTGGATGCTGTTAGGAGTCTCCTGGTTAGTAGAAGAAGGATATAAGGAATTGCACTGTTAATAAAAGTTCAAAAACTCAGAGCTGTGGGGAAGGAATCAGTTCAGAATGTTTTCTGTCCTCCAGAAGTCAAGCTCTAGGTTATGGGATTTTTGAACTTCAGTTACCAACTGCTATTTAATATATGTGAGTGCTAGATATAACCTGTATCACAAATTCTTTGGTACCAACTACTATATGAATACCATTAAAGATATAAATCAACTAACTGATGTTATTATCAGTGATGTTGTTAAAGTGAAATAATCCTTTTACTTGGACAGATCTTACAATACCAAGTAACATTTTTTCCAAGTAAAATCTAAATTCCAAGTAAATTTCAGTCTTTGTTGTAAAGAATGGGCAAACACCTATTGGTCACTCAGCTCCACACAGTTACATATAGGAGGAACAATTCCCAGTATAATTTGGGCTGTAAGTAGATCTTTAATAGCAGTGGGGTTGGTCTTTAAGTATTTTAGAAGTTAATAAAATGAAAGATTACTTCCAGCATTGTGCTGATTTTATAATTTCTTGTGTGTGATTGCAGGTAGCTGCCTGATCTGTTTATTTTTGCTTTTGTATAGTAATTGGCTTTATCATTCCTTCCGCTCCTGAGATCTGGTGGTGGAAACTTTACAGCTTAATTAATCAGGGCTTTTGCTATTTTTGTTGTCATTGTGGGCTTTGGGATGAGTTAGGGTTCTTTTCCTGCTCTTAGCAATGTTTGGACCCATTTGTGTTTTGCTTTGTGTATGTATGTTAAGAAAATGCCCCAAGCCTAAATAACCCATAAGTTTTCAGAAGCCCAGTGACTGATATAATGATTTTGGAATATATAGCTTTAAGCATTCATAGAATCATAGAATCATCATGGCTGGAAAGAACCTCCAGGGTCATCGAGTCCAACCTTTCTCTTTGTGTCTAACCTCTAGACCATATCCCTAAGTGCTGCATCCACTCGTTCCTTAAACACCTCCAGGGATGGTGACATCACCACCTCCCTGGGCAATCCATTCCAGCATCTAACCACCCTCTCAGTAAAGAATTTCCTTCTAACATCCAATCTAAACTTCCCCTGACGCAACTTGAGGCCATTTCCCCTCGTCCTATCATCACTAATTGGAGAGAAGAGACCAACACCAGCCTTGCTACAACCTCCTTTAAGGTAGTTGTAGAGGGCAATAAGGTCCCCTCTCAGTCTTCTCTTCTCCAGACTAAACAACCCCAGCTCCCTCAGCCTCTCCTCATAGGGCATGTCCTCCAGCCCCTTCACCAACTTGGTTGCCCTTCTCTGGACTCGTTCCAGCACCTCAATGTCCTTCCTGTACTGTGGTGACCAAAACTGGACACAGTACTCGAGGTGCGGTCTCACAAGTGCCGAGTACAGGGGCACAATCACCTTCCTGCTCCTACTGGTCACGCCGTTTCTGATACAGGCCAGGATGCCATTGGCCTTCTTGGCCACCTGGGCACACTGCTGGCTCATGTTCAGCCGGCTGTCGATCAACACCCCCAGGTCCTTCTCCACCAGGCAGCTCTCCAGCCACTCTTCTCCAAGCCTGTAGCGTTGCTGGGGGTTGTTGTGACCCAAGTGCATGACCCGGCACTTGGCCTTGTTAAACCTCAGACAACTGAGCTCAGCCCGTCGCTCCAGCCTGTCCAGATCCCGCTGCAGAGCCTCCCTACCCTCCAGCAGATCGACACTCGTGCTCAATTTTGTGTCATCCGCAAATTGACTGAGGGTGCACTCGATCCCCTCATCCAGATCATCGATAAAGATATTAAACAAGACCGGACCCAAAACTGAGCCCTGAGGGACACCGCTTGTGACTGGCCGCCAACTGGATTTCACACCGTTCACCACCACCCTCTGCGCTCCTCTGACTTCAAGGATACTAAGCACATTTGTAAATTCAAGTATAATGTTAGTCTGATATTTTGTCATCAACTTGGTTATAAAAATAATCATTTGGTACAACTACCCAGAAATGCCAAAATTTAACCCGCAAAATATTTCCTTCTTGATGTCTACAAGGCAAGTACTCACTTCAGTAGTTAACTGTGGTAAATCTTTTCAAAAGCATGGGCAACTTTTGGTCTGGCTTTATAGACTTCATCTCTGCTCTCAGCCTCCATGAATATATAGACAGGAAGTCATCCCAATGTCATCAGTGAAGTTACTCAAGAGTTTCTTATATTAAATAAGATTTTTTAAATTTATTGTTCTGTTTTCTGTGTTGACAGAAGGAATTCAAATAGCCTTTGCTCTCCAGAGAGGATGGTTGGATCATTTGGATATATTTTAAGTTTGCATCTCTGATTGAGCTTGTCAGCTGCAGTTGTTTAAATACAGTTTCTTCAACAATGCAGTTAGATCTCCTGATTCTCAAAATATTTGATACTTCTTGATTGCAGCAGCTTCCAAATTAAGAGTACAAATGTCACAGTTCGTACTGTTATTTATTTTGAAGGATGATGGTATAAGTTAGCATTTGTAGATTGGAAAAAACATTAAGTGAATGGTTAGACACTATGAATTTCAAGTAGATCTCCTGGTTTTGAAGGCCTGCTTGAAGTAGCTATGGCCAAGTAAAAATGGTTTACAAAAAGATATTGAGATTTTCCCGGCGATCTTTGCGGCGTCCAGCAGGG
>VXBP01002542.1:801-18453 GCA_013400115.1 Rhinopomastus cyanomelas
TGGGCACACTGCTGGCTCATGTTCAGGCGGGTATCGATCAGCATCCCCAGATCCCTTTCTGTTTGGCTGCTCTGCAGCCACTCCCACCCCAGCCTGTAGCTCTGCATGGGATTGTTGTGGCCAAAGTGCAGCACCCGGCACTTGGACTTATTGAACGCCATCCCGTTGGACTCTGCGCAACTGTCCAGGCGGTCGAAGTCCCGCTGCAGAGCCCTTCTGCCCTCCAACTCAGCCACATCTGCCCCCAGCTTTGTATCATCTGCAAACTTGCTGATGACTGACTCAATGCCCTCATCCAGATCATCTATGAAGACGTTAAAGAGGATGGGGCCCAGCACTGATCCCTGAGGGACACCACTAGTGACCGGCCGCCAGCTGGATGTGGCACCATTCACCACCACTCTCTGGGCTCGGCCCTCCAGCCAGTTTAGGCATATGAAATGAAAACAAAAATGCCTAGGGTCAATCCTTACAACACATGGCATGAAAATGAATAGCTGCTTTGTACCAGCTCTGACTCCAGGTGTCTTTTAGCTGACAGGCAGATGTTTGGATTACTTTTTTTCTTTGTATGATCAAAGAAGAAAATAAATTTGTATTTGAGTGACCTTTGCCTATTTGCAGGTATGCAAATGCATATTTTGAGCATCATAAATGCTTAATGCCTTGCAGCTTGCATGCCTGGCTGCCATGTAGAAGATTTGTAGAACAAAAGATAAAATGTTTATTTATAGAAATGTCAGTGTGGGTGTTTTTATTTGCTAAATGTTTCAAGCTAGGCTGACATAATGTGATTCCTGTTGTCTTGAGAGTGGTCTGAATGAAAAAATAAAGTTGTTTAATTAACTGGATTAGTTGACAGATCATTTTGGATCAGTTTGTGTAGCAGGAACACTTTCTGATTACAGTAGGTGAAGGTGTAATGTGTAGGATTCAGCTTTTGCATTTTCTTTTGTAGGAAGTTAATCTGTTTTTTTAGCAATGAGCCTTCATTGTCTCAGGTGATCCTTCTTGTCTTTGAAAAACCTCTTATGTCAGTCGGATTTTGCTCCTGAGCTTTGATGATATCAGATTGTAATTTCTGCCATGGCAATAAATCTGTAATGCCCTATACGTGAAAATTTGAAGAGGGGTGTGGTTTTGCTGTGCAGCCCCTCAGTCTGTCCGTATTTACACTCCCTGTAAAAAGCAGCTCTGTGTGGTTTGCAAGTATGCACATGTGATGCAGGACTAGTGTGCGTGTGAAAGTGTAAGAACATTTCTTCAAAACCCAGTGTTTGACAATGCATAATGCTTCAGAGCTGTGGAAGCAGCTGAGACACTTCCCTGGACAGCTGCAACTTGTTCTAATTTTGCATCCATACAGAGCCATGGAGAGACCTGCAAGGTGAGCATTTGCTCTTGTGTCAGAGGCACTGCTTTGGCTCTGTATGGCTTCACCGACAATGGTGGTGGTCTTGGGCGTATGCCTGCCAGCTTATCTATAGCACTGTGCACCCTGTGCCTGCTCTTGGCCTCACTTGCTTAACATCAGAAAGCCTCAGAAAAGATCTCAGTTACTTTTTATATTGCTGTCCAGGCTCGTCAGCACAAGTGAAGTAACAGTGTACTCCAACAGTGTACTCCATGTGCCAGTACCGATCACAGACTCGATCAGTGGTGAGGAACAGTGAAAGACTTGAAGTGTAATGATCTGTGATTCATCACAGAATCTATGTAGATTCTGACATCTGTGTGATAACAGACACAGATTGTCTCTGGCTGTTCAGCTCAGAATGCGTCAAGAAGTGTTTCTGTGAAGATGCTAAAGCACAGTCTTGCCTGAAGCTGTTCTTATTAAACATCATTAAATGTTCTGATAATTTGCTTGGCACAATGCTACTGTGAAATGAAATAGCTGTGTGCACAAACATGTCCAAATGGACAAATTAGTGCAGAAGCTTCCTGAACTTCTAGCTGATGACATCAGATGTGCTGGTGTCTGAACTTTCCTTGCATTTGCTTTGCTATTAAAAAAAAAAAAAAAGAAATTGTGCCTTGACTGGACTGTCACAACTTTCCAAAAGCTTCTGTTCAATAACAACCTGATTGTTATTATGGCAGTGATTTTTGTTTTTTTTCCAGCAGTTGAAAGACCTAACATCGTGGTGTTGCTTCAGTGTCTATAGAGTGAATGGTGCTTCTGTCCTTGAACTCCTGTGGTTTTGTGACCTTCTCTCTCACAGTGTTAAGCAGATGCACAAATGTTTTGACTAGATGGCAACCCCAAGTTTGTACATATTCACAGAGATGCCATCTGTGCCTGCTGCCCTGCCCTGGGACATCTGTTCAGTAGAGCTAAGATATGCTATAAGTGCTGGTGCTGCTCCTTGAAAGAGGCTGTGGGGCTTCATTTGGCACTCGATCAGGGATGACGGGAGTTGTAAAGTCAGAATGGTAACTCTGCTTTATTTATGTTTGAAAGTGATAGAAGATTTCCAGAACTGAATGCAAAAAAATAGTTTTGGTTTAGGTTTTAGAGTTCTTATCAGAGTATTTATTCAGTATCGTGCTTACCAGATGGCGCCTTGTCTTCATTGTGGGATATTTTAGTGTCTTGTGATAGGTGTTAGCATCGTAAAGATAAGAACAAAAAGTGCTGTATGCACTAAGGAGATTCAGAAGGACATAAATCCCAGAGCTTTTCCTGTGATTGTGTCTTATTTGGAGCCTATGAGTCCTCCTTCCTTTGACCACTTCCACAACCTGTCAGCAGTAGAATCCTGGAATAGAAACTGGTGTTTGTCACAGGTTAAGATTACTGCTGTCATAGATATGATGAATAGATGGATGTGTTTCTTTAATGCAGACAGTGGATTAAGCCAGTTCACCTTATAGACGTACTTTGCTTTTTCGGCTTCAGAGGTTTACATACTCTCCTTTAATGTTGATAATATCTTTTCCAATTTATTTGTCCACAGCAACTATTTCAAGTTCACAGTATGCTTTTAGACCTCTTATTCTCCTGATCTGTGACTAAAAGGGGGGAAAAAAACCAAACTACAAACAGTGTTAAACACCATCCTCTTGGAACAATATTTGTGTGTAATGCACATAGGGGTTGCGAAGGTTGTCAGAAAGAATTGTAAAGCATCCTGAGTTGATTGTGTAATAATATTGACTTTCTGTAAAGCACATTGCTCAATCTTAAAATAACCTAAGTGTTTTGATGTGCATAAAATTAATTGGAACTTAGCAACATATTTTTCCTCTCACACACTAGGATTCGAAGAACAGACCTATACAAAGTGTTTGAGTTCTCTAATGTTCTGAATGAAGCTGGTAGTAGCTTACATGATTAGAAAATACAGTAGTGGGAAGATTTTAGCTGAAGTCATGTACTGCTGTTCTGTAACCAGACAGCCTTTTAGTACTGTATTCTGAGAGTTTTGTGAGTCAAAGGCATTTTACTTTTGATCATGGCTGCTAAAAATGTGTATAAAAGTAAATATTCATAAAGAAATAACAAATAAAACAAGAAACCATCACCTGGTGCTAACAAGTTAACAAGTTAATTACTGTGTCATGTGTCTCTTGCTTGGAAAAGGGCTTGAGGACTGTAGCAGGGCAGCAGGTTGACACACCAGCTTTGTGCAGGTGTGATAAAGAAGTAGAACTAGTTGCAATATGCAGAGATCTCCCTTGGGCTTTTAATGTGGATCTCACAGCAGCAATGAAATCTTAGCCTTGCGTACTGATGATATGTTTGTTCAGGAACCTTGATTCTATTCTGTTCCTGTTTTCTTCCTTGTGAAATGCTGGGAAGTCCCTACAAGTCACCTGCTGGAGATTGGTTTATTTTCTTGCCTTTTGAATGGTAACTTCTGTTAATTGCCCCTGTTATTAACTTGTTGGTTTATAGTAGATAAAAACATCTGCAATAGCATTTCAAGTCATAGATGTGATGGATATTTAAAAAAAAAATTCTATTCAATTTATTTTCCACTCACTTGTCCTTCATTCCAGAATCTTCAGATTAGAATGTGAACACAGTGTTTAGTTCCAGGAGTGAGTGGCCCGTATGTCATTGCTTTTGAAGAGTTTTTTCTCCAGTGTCTGGTGGGAGGAGGAAAGAAAAGATGGTGCTTGCTATTGAGAAAGTTGTTTGCACATGAATTATGTTCTGGTAGAGAAAAGACAGCTACAACTTCTGAGCTGTGAAGAACACACAGGGAAGTGTGTATGCAGTCAGGATCTTGATGTGTATTTGTGCATCTTCAAAAAAAAAAAAAATCAATGCAGAAGTGTTGGTTTACATTGCCTTGTGTTTTTAAAATACTTTGGACAGATGTATGCTGGGCTAATCCAGCCAGTTCCTGCTGTTGGGATTTTGTTGACTGTTGTTTACTGATGTCTGAGAGTAACTGCTGCTAATTTACACTTGTTGAGGGATGGTGAAAAAAAAGTGCAAACTTTGTCTGCTGTCATCCTCGTTTGCCACCACTGAAGAGGTATAATGTGGTGTTTTACACAGTGTGTGGCACATAGTAGTGTGTTTTATATATATGATTATAAAACTGGTTTTACAGTAAGTTTTAACTAGTCCCTTCTGTGTTACATAAATTAGTCAGGAGATGGACAACAAACTCTGTGAGTAAAACAGCTTGTGGCTTTACTCCTGAGGTGACTGTTGACACTAAAACTTGTCAGATGAGAAACCGTCTGGCTTTGCCAATTCCCTGTGGTGTTCAAATAATAGAGCAGAGATGTGATTAAGTACAGTGTTGGAGACACTGGGTTCTGTGGAATCATTGTTGTGAGTGCAGGGACAGTTGGAGCATTTTGACATGTGCATTGATGTTGATGGTTGGCTTAAGTGTGGCGATTAGCGCGGGTCGCAGCCTTTGTCAAGGGCTATCCACCGGCGGAAGAAACAAGAGACAGCAATAACATTGCCGTGGATGCTGCACGAACAGCTGCGATGGCCAATGGGATTGCGGCACGGGTTGTTTTGGTGTTTAAACGAACCAGTCAGTGTTAAGCAGGAGAGTATATATTTCTTGGGTTTTTGCAATAAAACGGCTTCTACTTGAAAATCATATTGATTTGTGTGGAGTCCATTTGGTATTTTCCCGCAGTACAGTGTCTGACTGACCTTTCCAGGCCTGCACTGTCACCTCTTCATTAACAAACAAAACATTGTGTAGTAAGAGTTTACCTCTGTGACTGTAAGAAATGATGAAGAGTGACTGCAGGAAGAATTGTGCATCCTGCAACAGGAGCTGCTCTTGCTCTTAAGCATCTGTGATCAACCATGCAAATATGTGTCTATTTACACAAGTACTTTGTGCGTGGGAGATACCAGAATGTTATGTAGCTCTCCCTCATATTTTTTGGTGTGTTCAGCCTTACTGTTGTTAATCTAAAGAAATGTGAAAGAAAGTCTCCTTGATGACTTCCTTTCATGCATTGTCAGCAGATGGCAATTATGAAACATTTAACTTTGCAAGTGTGACTTCACTGACAGTACTTGTGCTAGTGCGTTTCTGACTATGAAATGCCAGCAGCAGTTTATTCTGGATACTGACTGTGCTCTTGCTGGATGTAAAAAGAAAATAATGAAAAGTTCCTTTCCATATTTTTATGAATGTGTAATTTAGGTATTGCAATGGATGACCGTGGCAGTAGTCATTAATCAATGTTCTGCTGGCCCCCTTAGGAAACTTCTCTGCTCTTCTTGTGCCTTTATGTGCACGAAGTAATTTCTTCACAGCACCAGCCTCTTTTTTCACTCTGTACATATGTCTACTGTGTTTTCATTCTGTTTTGGTTTTGTGTTTGTCTGCCTCTAGCTTTTTACTTTCCCTCTTGAGTCTTTGAATCGTGTGACTGGATAATGCTGACTATGCTGCACAAAGAATGTAATGGTGTGTGAGGAATTGGCAGGATTGGGGTTGAGCTGGGTTTTCCTTTTGGTCACGGTTTAATGGTGTTCCCCTTCCCAGTCTGTTACAATCTTTTGTGCAGATCCCCAGCTTGTTTTTCCTCATGAGTAAGTTCCTCCCAAACAACTTGTTTTTCAGTTTGTAACTTCTAAATAGCCTTCTCTTCTGTGGTAAGGGCTGCTCTCGATGAAGTACACATACCACCTGTAACAGTAATGCACAGTGGCTATTCGGGTCTGTGTACAGCTGAGCAGTGGAAAGGGCTCATGTGAAAATGAAAATTGGCACCTGCATCCTTATCCTTTGTGTGTTCTGGCACTTGTTTTTTGGAAGTGGATTTTCTTTTTCTTTGCTACCCCAAACTCAAACACTCATCTTTCACCTGCGGTGTTAAATTGCCATTGTAGTGTAGGGAAAATCATGACCTTATGGAGGTAGAGTTGCACAGGGACTAGCTGGACAGCTGAATGTCTGCACTTAGTTATTTCTACCATAAAAGGAGGTTTGCATCTCCTCCTTTCTACATCTTGGGGTTTGTTTTAGCAGGAAGAAGAGAGCCTCAGTTTGATGCACTGTAAGTACTATGTCTGATCTGAGGTGGAAGGGAACACTTCACTATTTGCACTGTCCATGTGCTACCACCTCTAAGGGCTGAAATCACCCTAGAACAACTGGTTCTTCCCACCAACAGCTGCACTTTGTTTGCTCTGCTGCGGCTGGTGCCAACTATCTGAAGATTCTGTTGGTGCCTGCCGTATCTTGAGATACCTCATCCATCCAGAAGGTTTTGTTCCCTTGTAAAGCTGAACAATTACAGCTGTAACTATAAAAGACAGAAAATTAATTCAACACAGTTGCATCTAAGGGAGTCCTAATTATGATCAACTTTTGAAAAAGTGGATTTGCAAATAGTAAATGCAAGTTTAATGATTATATGGTGGTTTCTTACCTTAATGGCTTTTGTTTGTATATTCATAGTTACAGTTCTGTATTTTTGCATTTCTTACAAATCCTGCATTGATACAAAACATATGATGAAAGGAATAAGGATTACTTTCTTGTAGTTGAACCTGTTGTATGGGTAAAAAGAGGACTTCAGTTTCCAGCACTATGAAATGGTATTTTAAACATGGAGAGCTGTTCTTGTCTAAACACTTTTGCTGTTTTTGTAATGCAACAAATTGTTAATCTTGTGTCTCTAACTCTTTTAGAAGATGAACTAGTAGCTAATCCATGCTTTACTAACCTCTTTTTGTTGTCATCTGCCATGTGGTGTTTGCTTAAAGAAGTCTATAAATAAATAAAAAAGAGGAACTTCTTCTTCTTTTTTAAATACAGCTATTTTGAACTGGAGAGCAGTGGCCTACGGGATGAGATTAGGTATCACTACAGGTTTAATGGGAAGTCAAGAACAGAGGTGTTTCCGTACCGTCTGGCAGATGGACAGTGGCATAAGATTGCTGTGTCACTTAGTGCATCCCACCTTCTGCTCCACGTGGACTGCAACAGGTAAGAAAATGTGTTCAGTAATTTCATTTAGAGATGCTTTCCACTTATTCACGGAAATAAAATTGGAAGAAGAAGGTGGTTTCATTTTTTTTAATGTCTAATTTACAAAGCACAGTAAACAGCCATGGGATAAGGAAAGGAAAACAAAGCATTAAAATGTAATGTGTCATTGTGATTATGAAGAAATCTGGTAAAGGTTGATTGCTGACTGGAGAGTATTAAATGCTCCTCTGTAGTTTAAGCACTAGCTGATGTTATATTTGACTCTGATCGTGTTTAAGTGTGATTAGTGTGTACCTTGTTCTGTTGTGAACTGCTTCACTCAACATACTTGTATCACAGAGTCATTAGGGATTGGAAGGGACCTCGAAAGATCATCTAGTCCAGTCCCCCTGCCACAGCAGGATCACCTAGTATCCAGGCGGGTTTTAAAAATCTCCGGAGAAGGAGATTTTACAACCCCCCTGGGCAGCCTGTTCCAATGCTCTGTCACCCTCACTGGGAAGAAATTCCTTCTCATATCTATCTGGAACCTCCTATGTTCCAGCTTACACTCATTACCTCTTGTCCTATCACCAGATGACATAGACAAGAGCCTGGCTACACCCTCCTAACACCCAGCCCTCACATATTTATAGACATTAATGGGGTCACCCCTCAGTCTTTCCTTCTCCAAGCTAAAGAGACCCAGCTTCCTCAGCCTTTCCTCATAAAGGAGGTGTTTTGCTTCCTTCACCATCTTTGTTGCTCTACGCTGGACACCCTCCAGCAGCTCTGGGGTTAGAAGGGACCTCTGAAGATCATCTGGTCTAAACCCCCTGCTAGAGCAGGATCCCAGGCACATCAAGGACAGGAGGGTCATTAGGGACAGTCAGCATGGCTTTACAAAGGGAAAGTAATGCTTGACCAATCTGACAGCCTTTTATGAGGGCATAACCAGGTGGATGGATGATGGCAGAGCAGTGGATATTATCTTTCTTGACCTAAGTAAGGCATTTGACACAGTCTCTCACAGCATCCTTGCAGCCAAACTGAGGCATTGTGGCCTAGATTTTCAGGTAGTAAGGTGGATTGTAAACTGGCTACAGGGTAGAAGTCAATGGGACAGAGTCTAGTTGGAGGCCTGTGTCTAGCGGAGTGCCCCAGGGATCGGTGCTGGGACCAGTCCTGTTCAATCTATTCATTGATGCCTTGGACGAGGGATTGGCATGCACTGTCAGCAAGTTTGCTGANATGAGGAGAGGCTGAGGGAGCTGCGTCTCTTTAGCTTGGAGAAGAGGAGACTGAGGGTGACCTCATCAATGTCTATAAATATGTGAGGGGTGGGTGTCGGGAGGATGGCACTGGGCTGTTCTCGGTGTCATGTAGTGATAGGACGAGGGGCAGTGGTTGTAAGCTGGAACGTAAGAGGTTCCACATCAACCTGAGAAGGAACTTCTTCCCGGTGAGGGTGACGGAGCACTGGAACAGGCTGCCCAGGGGGGTTGTGGAGTCTCCCTCACTGGACATGTTCAAGACCTGACTGGATGTGTTCCTGTGTGACTTGGTCTGGGTGATCCTGCTGTTGCAGGCAGATTGGCCTAGATGATCTTTCGAGGTCCCTTCCAATCCGTAATGATTCTATGATTCTATGATCCCCTAGAAAGACTTCACAGGAACACAACCAGGTGGGTTTTGCATGTCTTCAGAGAATAAGACTTCACTATGTCTCTGGCCTTGAAGAATATACTTACACCTTACGTGTCAGAGGCATTTTAATTTAATTGCAGTTAATCGCACAATTAAGCTTTTGCTGATTTTTTTTTTTCCATCTGTTATCCCATTTGGAAATTTTTCAGATACCTGAAAGCTGCTTTCTGAAAGGTATTCTGTCTGTCATTGTCCTTTTCCTTTAAAAGTTGAGAGGACTGCAAGATAGCAGACTCATGATTTAAAAGAAAACAGTAAACCTAGCATTTCTCTTCCTTAGAGTCTCATCTCCCTTGGGACTTGATCTACAGTGTATTGAAGAGATTGGCATTTGCTAGTTTAGTGGTCAATAAGGAAACTCAGAAAACTTGAAATTAGGACCTTTAAAATTGTCTTTAGGAATGTGGTAAATTATCCGCTACAGTTTGTGTCTTCTTACTCTGTAATGAATATAAACACATCCTTTGGCTGCAGTGAGATCATACATGTGTAGGAATTGTGGCACTTAAATGGGTGGGATGATGAGAGTGGGTAGTTCTTTTGTAAGTCTTTATTTTGTGCAGGCAGACAGAGTAAAGTTATGTGAGTGTTATGGGAGTATGCAGTATTGGAACATTTGAAAAAGTTTTAATTTTCACCAAAGTAATTATGAGAGAATGTTTTGAGAAGAAGGTTACAACAGTTGTATGCAACTGCATTAACTGCTGACAGTAATAATCCAATCTGAAGGAAGGTTGCTTATGGAATCCTTTTATTTGGGCCCTAGAACCAATTATATGCTTAGAGCAATTTCAATTTCATTGAGGCATGAAATCTACAATTTGTAAAGATCATTTTTATTTCAGTCATCCGATTTATTTACCTTACTGTTATTTGTTTATCTGCTATATTATTTCTTTGCTGACAACAGTATTTTTTTTCTTCTTTTATTGACATGCTGGGTTTTGGGACAGGTTTTTCATTATCTCCTTTGTTTTTGGTTTTTTTTAATTTTGTATTTTTTTAATCAATGGAAAATGTGTTTTAGGAAGACTCTTTTTAGCAGATTGTTTTGCTGTCTGCATTTTTGTACACAATGTGGCAAAACAAAAAGTCTGCCTGACCTGCCTGATGCAGGTGTCTGTCTAGGGATCAGGGAATTGCACAGACTCATGGCTGTGAGATAAATACAATTGTGGAAAGAGCTGTTTTGTTGTATGGGGTGATAAATGTATGTAGCCATCTTTATTGGGTAAGAGGGCTGACCCATCTGACAGTCCTGCATCTCAAGGCTTCTTCCAGCATAAATTTACACGCCATTGCCTCTATTTGGCTGTGCATGTGGACTATTTTATGAAAACTCCTGTGGAAAATTCATGGAAATAGTTCTGAGAGCATGAATTGAGGGCAGATTATAGCAGAGGTTTAAATAAAAAGTCCACAAAGTCTTTAAGTACACAGCTCTGTAATCTCTATTCAGTTAATTAGATAACTTTTTGAATCTTGGTGTTTATAGTTTCCTTTATGATATCTTAACCCCCTATCTCTTTGCACTCAGGAGTCAAGTTCATCTTTGCACAAGTGTCTCCTGATGACACTACAATAACTGTTAAAATGTGGCAAATAAAGAGCAAGCCAATGAGGGGTACCTCTGAGCACTGCTAAAAACCCTAAGCATTCCTCATGTTAGTGTTAGGAAAGCTGCTGCTGAAAGTGTGCACCGGATCCAGTGCTAAGAACTTGTACTCATTTTCTGTGAATGTTGCCCTTTTAGTGAGGCGTCAGTGGCTCTCAGCAGAGTTCAGGATCTCTAATGAGAAGCAGTGCTTCTGTAAACTTAACTGAACGAGTAAGTCGCAGGAACAAAAATATGACTTCAGTCAAAAGTCACGTGTCTCATCTCCTGCAGAGGTTTGGTGTCATCAGAACAAGAACTTAGCTTGAATCATACCTATCTAGCACTCTGCTTTTGCCATTCTTCGTTCTCCTAAAAAAAATAAAGCAAAAAGGGGAAAAATTGACCAACAAAATGAATCCATTGATTCCTACTGAGACTCTACATTGGTTCCTACCAGATTTGCCTAGATCTGTATAAACACAATACATCTTTTACTTAGGGCTCTGATTACATGTTTACATTCAGGAGACTATTCTGAGTGGCTTGTGAAGTGTTATTTAAGTTAAAACCTAGCATTGCTGTTTTGTTTTGATACCCCAAGCTATCTCTGGTCTCTAAAAACCTCAGAAAGCATTGGAGACAAAACTTTTAATTTGTTAACAAATAGCTGAATCGACTTTTATTCTCTCCAGCCTGATCACTCACATTACTATGATTTGCAAAATTGCTTTGACATTTGCTACTTGATTGTCTTTTGGATTAAATTCAAAATCAACTTTGTTTTTCAGACCTGCATAGGTTAGGGAAAAGTACTTGAGAACTAGCAAAAGCCTTTAGTGCTTTTAAGAATCATTATTAAAACAGTGTAATTGCCTCTGTTCTAATGAGGTGCAATATGGTGGGGGAGGCTCACTGTAGCGGGTTGAAACTAAGAAAGTGCTTTGTTCCTGGGTTTTCGGCACCAATTTTGCAGTGGGTTCAGGACCACGATTTAAGATAAAAGAAAAGAAGCAAAGCAGTGAGGTCTCGATGACATCTCGGATAAATTTGCCAGACAGTGGATGGCTTAGGGAAACTTCAGAAAGGTTTATTAACTCTATAAGTGTATACAGAAAGGAAGAAAAGGTTATGCAAGTCAGTGCACACAAACTGTGTCACAAATGGCATCACACTTTCTGAGAAAAATACAATGGGAGGTCACCATCATTTGGGCCTTGGTTCTTCTTTCACTTTAGAGACCTGGGAAAAAAAGAGCATGTCAGTCCGGGATGGCCTGATTTTCTCAGTGCCCACACCTGCATCCCTCGGTGCAGCAGACATGCCTTTCAACACTTCCGGGATGGCCTGATTTTCTCAGCGCCCACACCTGCATCCCGCAGTGCAGCCACATGCATTTCAGCGTAGCTTCTTCAACTCAACACTTTCGGG
This sequence comes from Rhinopomastus cyanomelas, assembly GCA_013400115.1. Taxonomy (NCBI): domain Eukaryota; kingdom Metazoa; phylum Chordata; class Aves; order Bucerotiformes; family Rhinopomastidae; genus Rhinopomastus; species Rhinopomastus cyanomelas. The sequence goes on from VXBP01002542.1 coordinate 12,949, forward strand.
ATGGCCTGACTGCTCAGTGCCCATACCTGCATCACTCGGTGCAGCCACATGCATTTCAAAGAACCCAGTCTTTGTCTTTCAGATCCAAGGTTTAAGGATTCTCAAGTCCTTCTGCTTTCTTCAGCTAAGCACGAAGGAGTTCTCCCCCAAAACTTAAGCGCCCCAGTCTTTCTCAGTGGCAGAAATGACAAACAGCCTCTCTTCCTGCTGATCAGTCTCTCCAAAATGGCGGCTTTGGTAGCCGCGTGGCCCCGGCCACATGCAGGATCCAACATGGAGACTGACCACATGTCTGCATCAGCAGGGCCGCACTCCCCCCCTAGTCTACACATGGCCAAGAGGGTCTTCCAAAGATCCTCTGCTGTCCTCTCCCTCTCCTGTTTCAGCTCCAGTTGGAAAAGGAATACCTCAGCTCACTGCGATGCTGAAGGCTGCTCTGTGGCAGGGGGGTCGTGATGGCAAATCTACACCAGTATTGCTTCTCCTTTCCGCAGCTGCTCCATGGGGGGGGGAGTCGCGTCAGGTGCAGGTCAGGCCAGCAGTGGGGCGCAGCGGAGCCGTGGTGTGGTGGCGGCGGGACTGTGCAGCCTCACAAGTTGCGGCGGGACCGCTTCAGGGCTGCGGCTGGTTAGGAAGCCGCAGCAGGTCACGGTCCTCTCAGAGCCGCAGTCCTCTTGGAGCCGCAGTCCTCTTGGAGCTGCATTTCCCACCCCCCACCGCCTTGGGAACGGGTGGTAGGGGGGTGCTGGCTTCAGTGCCCCAGCCCCTAAAAAGAGAGGGAACAAAGAGCATGCTCTGCTTTTTATAGGCTGACCTAGCCAGGCCCTTCCGGGACAGGTCCCCCTGGGACAGTGTCACCTCCCCCAGGACGGGTAACTGGGGGAAGGGTTCCTCTTGAGAGTAACTTTTTGTTCCTCGTGAAAGCACGACTTCTGCACATCTGAAATTTCTGGTAATTCTCAAATTGCAACACTCACATATTAAGAGAGGTGCATTTGCTGAAGGAGTGAGAATTGTAGCTGAGTTGGAGCTGCTGAGACAGGAAGATACGTCAGAGTTTGGATTACAATCCTGTTGAATGTTGATGGACTTTTCTCACTGACACAGAGTGCTGGTTCTTGACAGTCACCTCTAGCCAGGGACACATCTCAGACAACGAGCGTAATGAGCAGCAACGGGTGTACTTGCTGACATGCTTTTAACGTTCTAGTAAGTTCTGAAAGCTTAGAAAAATGAAAAAGCTACATTAATAATGAATGTACAACTGATGCACAAGTGAAACCTGTGCTGAACGTAACATGGAAATGAAGTGCACTGCTCTTAATGTTGTATGGTGAAAAAAGCCTTGCTTTGAGATATTGGTTACGTGTACGATCTGTGCCTTCTTACCTTATGAAAAAGGCAGTTGTCAGGGGCTTTCTGATGAGTGCTTAGATGGAACTAGAACACCTGTGTCATTGTCAGAGGGTCCTTAAGTAACCTGTGATGCGAGAGGATTAATATTTAAAGGGTTGTGATAAACTCTGTGATAAACACGATAAACTCTGCCATGCACCTTCCCAGATTTGGCCTTTCAGGGGAAGCCAGAGGTAAAGGGTTCTGCTGCTCATACTGGTGTTTTCAGGAGATTTGCAACCCCAGGAGACTATCAAAGGTGTACTAGAGCTGATGTTTGTCTTCACTGGGAGTTTTAGGTGCAGAGTCTGTGATGTTGCCTGTGGTACTGGATTGTCCACTGCAATGTTTGACCCCTATGACAAGAACAGCACAGGAAGATGTTTACGTTTAATAATGTCGAAGAGTGAGGGGATACCATGGAGACTGCAATGTAAGAGGTGCTATCTAATATATCAAAATGTATTCATTTGCAACTTATTTAAGAAATACAAATTCAAAAAATGTATCTCAGTGCATCTAATTAATCTTGGGAGGTAAGCTTGAGGGCTGCTTACTTCATAATTTTATTGTTTTATTTCTCATCACTATATTGCTACAAAGGTACTTGCTTGTTCTGACAGTATTAGTATTCCTTTACTTGAACTCTGTCTGAAGCTGTAAAAGGCAGAAGGGCACTTTGCTGAAAAAAAATTAATGCTTTCCAGTGGAAAAAAAGTTCTGGAGTGCCTTTTACAATGAATACAGCCTGTGGTTCTGATGGGCACTCTAAGCTGTTAGAAGGAGGGGGTTGGTGAGAGCATGAGAGAATAGATTATAGAACTGGAGCAGGCTAAGAAGTAGTCTCCAACTGAAAAAAAACATGCTGTCTGCTTCTTTTATGTTTCTCCTGTTAAACCATTAGGGAATAAAAAATGCAAGAGCAGTGAGAACTTCTAATTGGGAAAATAAATAAAGTAACACAATCCAAATATGGGAATCCAAGACCTCGGAGTTCCTATAAATAAGATATTCTGGCTGCCAACCTGAGGTTTTCAACTTATCTAAACAAAGTCCTATGACTGTAATTAAAATGTAATAAATGTAAAGAAGGTTAAGGGATGTATTTAAAATAGGGATTCACAGCCTCACTGATTGCAAACCAATTTCTCTTGAGAGAGAAAATGGTGTGGTGGTAGTATTATGCAGCTAGGTAATTTTCTTTCAACATGTGACTATGATTTTGTGACCTAGATTGCTTCTCCACTCTTGAGGCTGTAGCAGCAGCTGTCAGATAAATGTTTACATGGGTAGAGTGCTGTAATCATAGAATCAGTTAGGTTGGAAAAGACCTTTAAGATCATTGAGTCCAACATTAACCCAACTTAAGTCCAACCATTAATCATCCAAACCCACCACTAATTCATGTCCCCAAGCTCCAGATCTACATAACTTTTAAGCAAGTCTAGGGATGATGATCCACTGCCTGACAATTCTTTGGATAAAGAAGTTTTCCCAGTGTTGAGCCTAAATTTCCCTTGGCATAATTTGAGGCCACTATTGCTAATAGAAGCCAGGATGCCTTTTGCCTTCTTGGCCACCTGAACGCAGTGTTTGCTTGTATGTGTCTGATGATCAGTCAATCCCCTCAGGTCTCTTTCCAGCCACTCTCCTCAAAGCCTATAACATTGCATTGAGTTGTTGTTACCTAGGGGCAGGACCCAGCACTTGGCCTTGTTGAAGCTCATACAATTGGCCTTGGACCATCAATCCAACCTGTCCTAATGTCTTTGTAGAGCCTCTCTACCCTCAAGCAGATTAACACACCTTCTCAGATTGGGATCATATGCAAACTGACTGAGGGTGCGTTCAATCCCCTCGTGCAAATAATCAATAAAGATATTAAATGGGGAGTGGCTCGAGTACTGAGCTCTGCGGAACAGCACTTGTGACTGGTCGCCAACTGGATTTAACTCTATTTGCTACCACTCTGGGTCCGACAGTCTCGGTGTTGAACCCAGCAGACCATAGCCTGTCCGAGCCACGGGCAGCCACTTTTTCCACAAGAATGCTGTGGGAAACAGCGTCAAAGACTTTACTGAAATCCAGGAAGACAACACCCACAGTTTTTCCCTCATTTGCAAGGCATGTCATAGAATCATAGAATGTACTGGGTTGGAAGAGACCTCTACAGGTCATCCAGTCCAACCTCCCTGCAGCAAGCAGGGAGATCTCAAACTAGAACGGCTTGATCAGGTTTGTCAAGCAGGACCTGCCTTTCATGAGCCTATGCTGACTCGGTCTCATTTCCTGGTTATCCTGTAAATGGTGCAATTACTTGAGAATATATTTCGTCATCCATGTTTGTCCATGTTTAGGATCATTTTGTGCCTGTTTGGATTTCTGAGGGTCACTGAAACACACAGAGAAACCAGGAGCAAATGTTGTAGTAAAAGAAAAGGAAAGAAACTTTATTAACAGCATGTAAAGAAAGGGTTTAAAGGAAAACTGCCCTCACTTCTTTCTCCTCACCTGCCCCCATCCCAATGTGGGTATGTTGCTCCAACTGACACTGCTGCCAAGATACGAATCTTTTAAAAAAGATATAAAAGAAAGGAGAGAGAATGAATTGTCTTACACTGGCTGTCCTCTGATAGAGAGCTCAAGAAGCCAAGATATAGTCCTACGTTCCAGTAATTCTTTTGGGTGAGTGAGGTTATGGGAAGGGATACCCAGCTGTTGCATTGTTGTATGTAAACAGGATCTGCTTTACATGCAGGAGGTCCTGGGTTTGAGTCCCGGTGGAACCACCTGGTTAAAGATCACAGTATGTCATTTTTAAAGAAGTGTTTTGATACACAGGATTTCTCTTCAAATGGTTAATTCATCAGCAGAAGGGTAGCGTGAATGTGACCACAGACTTGAATGGTGCTATAGCTTAACATAGTCCCTAGTTGTGATTAGTTTGTTTTGTTTTAATCTCAGATGAATTAGGTGAATTCTTTTTAATGCTACATGCATAGAATTGTGGGAATTACGGAAGTGCTGAAAAAGTACTACAGAAAACACACGATAGCGATCTGTACCTATTCCTGCCTATCTTAGATGCTTTGCCCACCCCTGGAATGCGGCAACCTCTTTCAGGTGAGTATAAGAACCTGAGGCACTGTGCTGCAGCAGAGGCCTGGTGTAGCTCCTCCTCGAGGTGGAGCAGGCATCTGCTTTGGCTTCTTTCAGGAGCTGACCCAGGTCCTGCTAATGCCAGTTACTGGTGTAGAAATCAGCCTCTGGGGCGTTGCTTAAGGGTCTTGAGCAGGAGCTTCTGGCAGTCCCCCGAGTCTAAGGGACCTGTGTTTGGTAGCTGCAAAGCCCAACTACTGCTGAATATAGATTTAACAGTGGAGATTTAAAAATTATTACTTCTAATTTAAAACTGGGAACTTGTGGTGCTTTTCTAGTGAATTGAAAATGTTGATAGACAGGTTGATGCCTTCAATAGGGCAGGAAAAATCTGCAGTGTTTTAGCACTGGCATCTTGCATTCATCATATTTGTAGGCTGTAGGTGTGTCAGAGAAAGGATGTATAATGGTAGAAGAAATAATCTTAAATCCAGACCAGCAAGCCTCAAATAATTTAGTAATTTCCTAACGTGTGAGGATAGGTGGTTTGTCCCATTCTCAAATAGCGTTCACTACACATTCATAATTTTTTTAAAATGTCAAAGCAATAAAACAGTCTCTCACAGCATCCTTGCAGCCAAACTGAGGCAGTGTGGCCTAAATTTTCAGGTAGTAAGGTGGATCGTAAACTACAGGGCTACAGGGTACAGGGTAGAAGTCAGAGAGTAGTGCTCAATGGGACAGAGTCTAGTTGGAGGCCTGTATCTAGCGGAGTGTCCCAGGGATCAGTGCTGGGACCAGTCCTGTTCAATCTATTCATTTATGACTTGGATGAGGATTTAGGGTGCACTGTCAGCAAGTTTGCTGACGACACAAAGCTGGGTGGTGTGGCCGACACTCCTGCAGACTGTGCTGCCATTCAGCGAGATCTGAATAGGCTGGAGAGCTGGGCTGAGAAAAATTTGATGAGCTATAACAAGAGTAAGTGCAGAGTCTTGCATCTGGGCAAGA
>VXBP01002543.1:4097-28928 GCA_013400115.1 Rhinopomastus cyanomelas
TCTGCTCCATGATCTTACTGGGCACAGAGGTGAGACTGACTGGCCTGTAGTTCCCTGGCTCCTCCTTCCTACCCTTTTTGAAAATAGGAATTATGTTTCCCCTTTTCCAGTCAGTGGGGACTTCACCAGACCACCATGACTTTTGGAACATAATAGAGAGGGGTTTAGCAACTTCATCTGCCAATTCTCTCAGTACCCGTGGGTGTTTGCCGTCAAGTCCCATGGACTTGAGCACTTTCAGGTCCTTCAGGTCATCACGAACCTGATCTTCACTTGTGATAGGCAGTTCTTCCTTGCAGTCCCTGCCATTGTTTTCCATGACTCCAGGAGTGTGTGAAGACTGAGGTAAAGAAGTCATTGAGAACCTCAGCCTTTCCCATGTCACTTGTAATCACCTCACCTGCTTCCTTTCTGAGGGGGCCAACACCTTCCCTAGTCTTCTTTTTACCACTCATATACCTGTAGAAATTCTTGGTGTTCCCTTTGACCTCCCTGCTCACAGGTCTCCAACTTGACTCTGCACCATTGGTAATGACTGTCTGAGCATTATCATACGACCAGCTATCAACCCACTTTGCCAACCACTCCTCCAACCTGTACCGCATGATTTTCCTAATGAGGACGTTATGAGAGACAGTATTGAAGGCCTTGCTGAAGTCATGGTAGATAACATCCACTGCTCTCCCCGCAACTATCCAGCCAGATACAACATCATAAAAATCTATCAGATTGGTCAAGCATGTTTTCGCCATGATGAATCCATGCTGACTTCTCCCAATAACTGTATTCTCTTCCAGATGGTTGAAGATGGCATCCAAAAGAATTTGTTCCAGAGACAGAGATGAGACTAACCAGACTGTAGTTTCCAAAATCATCCTTCTTGCCCTTCTTGAAGACTGGAGTGACACTGGTCACTCCAGCACTCATGGGTGCGTCATGGATTCTTGTATACTGAGCTTAGCTAAACACTCTCTAACTTGGTCCTCCTCTACCAAGGAAGAGTATTCTTTCCAGATCTCCAGGGCTTGGACTTCAGGAGCACTGGGTTTAGCAGTGACGACTGAAACAAAGAAGGTATGCCTTCCACAACTAGGGCACTCATCTCATTCATCAGCAGGCCCACATTTTCTACAATACACTGGCTAAAAAAGCTTTAAAGGTATTTCAGCTTCTGGAATTTTCTTCTTCTCACCCACACAAGCACCTTTCTAGCTTTTTTAAAATAATTAAAAAGAAAAATCTGCAGGCAATTTGAAGTATGACTTATGCTTGGCTGAAAAAATTAGGGAAATTAGTCTTTTCCTTCAACTGCAGAGTTAAGAATCATAAATACTAACTCTCTTTTTATTGAAAGATTCATAGTAAATCTAACACTTGGAACATGTCTTTATAACATACTATAATAGGATGTTTTTCCCTTTGGATCTTGTTTTAGTGAGATTAATTCTAGCATTTATTATTTCCATCTGTCACTTTATGAAGATGCATGCAGATCACATTCCATCTCGAAACTGAAAGAGAAAATATGCAATACTGACACACCAGTGTCGACACACCAATTCTTCACCTCCAAAAAACTGCAATCATTACTTTGTTTAAACAGGAAAGACTGGTGCTTTTCACATGAAAAAAGGCAGTTACTTTAGTTTTGTGTCCCCAAGAAATTAGGAATTCATTTTGCAGCTGAAATAGCAGAAATAGCTTTTAATTCCTGAAGTATAGCAACCCTGGGGGACACATGCCATGGACACAACCTGTCGTCACAGCCTGTCTCCCACTCCTCATTCACCACATGCCACACAGAGCTAATATGCATGACCTTGGGTGCCAGAGTGAGAGGAAAGAAGCAGCCCTGCACCACCAGTGCATGACTTGTGGCTGATGTAAAACAAGACAAAAAACTGTTAAGTGAAGCTTCTTGAATCAGGGATCAATACCTGCTTATTCCTAGAATGTTTTATTGTTAGGGCAAATGTCAGATAACAGTGTAAAGATCTATAGGCCTGCTTTCTCACTACCCCGAAGCTTAACACATCATTTGCAAGACTGTGCATTAACAAATCACCATATGGTAAAGTGGTGAAGTGCTGGGCAGAGGAAACCCACAGCATGTAACTATCTAGCAATGTTAAACAGTAAAAAAGGGCGCATGTGAAAGTTGGATACATGAAAAAAATATGGTGCTTGCAACAGCACAGTTGACTGTAAAAACCTTACTGTTCTGTAGTTGATATTAAATGTGTTTTCAGCTCAAGGTGATTGTAAAACAAGGTCTCTTTGCAGATGGAATTATTTTCTTCCATATATCCTACAAAGAATAACATACACTCTTTTCTAATGCAGCAGAGCATAATTTCACAAACTGGTGCTGCTGATAGTCATAAACAGGAAGACAGAAAGCCAGGGATGTTTATCACATCAACTAGAAAGCAGGAATAAATTTCTACACCTTAAAAGTGCTATAAAGTCTGCTCAAGAATCATGAAAAGGACTTCTAGCCACAGTGATTTGGACTTTATAGTAAAATTCTGCTCTCTGAAGAATTTGGAATAGTTTGTAGGTTTTTGCAGCAAAGGAATTGTGAGGAGACATTAAATATGGGGTTTTACAAATTTGTCTTCAGCACTACAGCCATGAATCTACCTAGATACTTGGTTCTAGCATGGCTCCTCATGCTTACGATACCCACTTCACAGTTTGTATGAAAGTTTATACTAAAATGGTAATTATAAAATGCTAAAGGGAAGACCTGTTCTGGAAGATAATTTAGAAAATTCTCTTCCACTACACAGTTTGATAGTAATGGAAAAAGCTCCAAGTTTATTTCTCTTGTGGACATAAGTTTAATTCCTGCAACAAAATGAAACTCATTACACTCCAAATAGGCTATATGTTCATTTGAGAGATCATAAAATAAGTAATGATAGAATTACAGAATGCTTTGTTTCACAATCTTCAAAGGTCATCTTCTCCACTCCCCCACTGCCTTGGGCAGGGACACCTCCTCCTAGACCACATTGCTCAAGGTCTCATCCCACCTGACCTTGAACACATCCAGTGATGAAGCATCCACAGCTTCCTTGAGCTGTCTTATGTCTCACCACCCTGACAATGAAGAACTTCCTCCTTATGTTGAATATAAATCTACCCTCTTTCAGTTTAAAACCATTTCTCCTCATCCTATCACTACTAAGCCCTATAAAGAGTCTTTCTCAAGCTTTCAAAAGTGCCCTTCAAATACTGGAAGGCCACAGTAAGGTCACCCCTTGGCCTTCTTTTCTCAAGGCTGAACAACCTCCTAACTCTCTCAGCCTGTCCTCATAGGAGAGGCACTCCAGTCCTCCAGTCCTCATCTTTGTAGCCATCCAACAGCTCTGTTTCCTTCTTGTGTTGGAGGTTCCAGAGCTGGACAAAGTACTCCAGGTGGGATGTCAGCAGAGCAGAGTATAGGGGCAGGATCACCTCCCTCAACGTGCTAGTCACATTTCTTTTGATGTAGCCCAGGATGCGATTTGCCTTCTAGGCTGCAAGGTAACACTGCCCACACTGTGCACAACTTACAAACTTGTAGACCTGGGTTTTATTATGTAATTTAGAAATGGCCAACACTGAACAGTTCAGGTGTGAGTAAAGCTGCAGTGCTGATAGGAAGTTGTCATACTGGAGCAGTTTCTCTCACATTGGTGGGAGCATGGGCTGCACTGGGCAGTTCTAATATGGAGTCCGCAACCCTGATGGGCTTCCTGGCTTCTGTATTTTGGCACATCCACAATACGTCTTTTGCCTTTCACAACATGCCCTTGACATGTTTTTTTGAAAGGACAAATGGAAAGTCAGCACAAAATCTCTGCCACTTAGTATTTTTGATAGCTTTTATAGCTGCTGTCAGTTGTAAAACAGTAGTGTCTCAAAATTTAGCTGTTGTGCTAATTAATGTTTTTAGATGTCTCTGAACTCAAATTTCTGTAATGGTGCACATGCTTGAGATTGAACTACGTGGGGGGGCAGTTTGGTGGGGATACTTCACATTCATGAATAATTATTACCCTGGCAATTATATATGCTACATCTTTAGTCAGCACAAGCCACTTGTTAGTTTTCATAATAATTAGGACAGGAAAACAGAAAATGCACAGTGATTATACAGACCCCTGGCTGTCTCCATTAAGTTCCTGTAGACTCTTCTTACCTGTGAATTTTTTTGTTGAGATGCAAGGTCTAGATGGCAGCAAGTCTCCATAAAGACATTCTGTTTTGCAGAACTGTACCTGCCCCGGTGACATGATTTTAGAAAACAGCTCCCCTGTATGCATCTTAGAAGCTCATATGGCATCTTTCTGATCTCAGTCTTCACTAAAAAAACCAAAGCAGGGGCCAGGCTGTTCTGTAACATCATTTCACATCACACAGGAAGGCAAGAGACAAGCATGGCTGAACCATGACCTGCTGGTCAAATTCAAAAGCAACACGGAGCTGCACAGGCAGTGGAAGCAGGGTCAGGTATCCCCGGAAGAGTGTATGAATGCTGCCTGATTGTGTAGGGCTGAGGACAGGAAGGCCAGAGCACAGTTGGAGCTGAACCTGGCAAGGGATGTGAAGAATAACAGGAAGAGCTTCTACAGGTACTTCAGTGAAAAAAGGGAGTTAAAAGAAAACATACCCCATCTGAAGAGCAGTAAGAGTGAGCTAGTAACAACAGATGAGCGGTCTGAGGTTCTTAACAACTTTTTTTCCTCAGTCTTTTGTGGCAACCTCTCTCCCAACACCTCCTAAGTTAAAAATCACAAGGTGGGGACCAGGTCGGTGAAGTCCCTCCCAGAGTGACCTCCTGAAGAAGCTGAATGCACATGAGTATACAGGACCTAACCAAATGCATCTCAGAGGCCTAGGAGAACTGGCTCACTGCAATGGGGTTGGACTAGATCACCTTTGGCAGTCCCTTCCAACCTGGGCCGTTCTAGGATTCTATGATGTTATGATTGCCTTATACTCCACTGCTGTGCTCCTCCACAGAAAGGCCAAGGGGCACACGTAATGCATTTGCAGGATGAGCAGCGCCTGTGAGGAACCTACCCCAGAGATGGCCGCTGCCAGGCCCTGCAGCACTAGGCCAATGCTGCCCGGCTTGCCCTGCACCTTCCCACAGTCACCCATTGCACTTCTTCAGCCGCGGCCCATCCTCTGACCCTCCCGTTTGAGGCCCGTTTTCATGGCAGGTCCCCTCCCCGCTTCCAACCGCCGAACTCTCCAGAGGCGCCTCGTGCTCGGGGCGCTGTTGCCCGGCAACGGCTCTGACGTCGCGCGTCGCCGGGGGGCCCTCCTCCCGCGCCCCTCCCCGCTCCGGGTAGCCCCGCACCGCTGGGCCGCCCTCCTTCAGCCCTCCGGCTGGAAGCATCCGGCCCGGCAGCCGAGCCTTGCACGGTTTCAGGGCAGCTGGCAGCCGCACAGCGCTGAAAGCAAAGAGTGGGTACCCCGGCCGTGTGGCAGCCCTTCACAGGCTTCACCTCGGCCACGGTTCAGATAATGGGCATGCTTTGTTTTGCTTCCGTACACACAGTGTGTTGGTGGAAGTCCTTTACTCCAGAGGTGCCAAAGGGGTTAGGAGTGTGTGTGTGTGTGTGTTTGTGCACACGCGTGTGTATGTGCGTAGAGAGGAGCCATAACGAAGGTATGATCTTGAGTGGGAACTGGAACCCTCAAAGGATTCAGTTCACTCTGCAGTACTAACTAAAGCAAAGTGGTATCATGGAAAACCAAAACCCTTCTAGGAAATAAAATATTACTTCTAAAGAACTGGAAGAAGCCCCTTTAAGATAAGGGGAGCAAGGCCATTAAAAAAGTAAAAATACCACACAGAATTACTCAGAAAATACAAAAAAACCCAAAATTACTAATTTAAGCAAAACTTGAAACATGACAAACCTTTTAACACTTTGCAAGAGGCAGGGAGTTTTCCTGAATAAATAGCATCACCTCCTTTTGGGTGTGGCTGTGTTGTCATTCCAGTTCTCACAGTTAGGATGGATATATTGTAAACCCAGTTTGGTTTTCTGTCCTGCCATTTTACCAAGTTATTAGAGAAATCCTGACCGGTTTGACATCTCAGGGAATAGTGACAGCCACAGTCAGGGTGGGAAAGAGTACTAGAAGAGATCCTGGAGCTGCTTCAGCAGGTGAGAAGGAAACAGCCGGTGCCCTGTGGGCACATCTCAGGAGAGAATTAGTGTGAGACTAGTACAAGACAGAACTACAAAGGGGACTGGAGATAGAGTTACCCAAAACCCTCACTTGAGGGTTTTAGGTCTTTTGTTCAGGACATTGTCCTTTGACTAAGGCTCCAGACTGGATTCTGTTGCAATTCCAAAACACATTTTTGTGGGTCAGGTTTTGGGGACAGGAATGGAAGAGATTGCAGGTAGAAGGATGTAAAGAAAGGATACTTGGTTAAATGCTGTAAGTTAGACCAGTCTTAATTAAAATGCTCTTTTGAAATGTATCAAATATTTGAATGATACTTCTGAAAATTATTTCTGTTGTTAGCCAGGCCTGTATGGAAAGTGTACTACCTAAATGTGGTGAAATATTTACTTCTTTGTCATCTCACAAAAAGCTGTGTTTTGGTAGCTGACAGTGTAACTGTCCGATACACTAAAAGATGGATTCCTCATTTCAGGCACCGTAGCATTAGTGTAATCAGGGTGGACTGTTTAACTCTGCTTAGTACACTGACTTCTAGGCATGTCTCTATTTTTTCTTTACGGACAATATACCAAGATAGACTGAGGTAAAACAATGTTTATAAATTAAAAACATTTATATTTATAAGTATTTCATGCTAATATATTTTAATAGTTTTGACATTTCATTAGGCAGTATTGTAATATAATATAAACCACAAGACTTCATGGTGCAAAAGATACAGCATTGTTTCTCAAAATGCTCATGGTTTAGTGTAGTAGAAACAAAGTGAACATGCTATAAAGACATGTTTTTGTCACTACAACTGTTCTGGCTTGAGTTAGAACAGAACTAATTCTGTTTGGTGATTTTATTTTCAGCTCAGTCTCTTCTAAGTAACTGCACTTTCTGCAGCTAATATTTGTGCAACCAGTGTCTGCTTCTACAAGTGACAGCACTTGATGGTTACAGTTACTACCAAGGGTTGCTGTGCAGAAAGGCTCTTGCTTAAGTCTTGCTCCTGTGAGAATCAAGGTCACTGCTAAATCTTATCTGTCTCACTGTGGGTGCAGTGAGTGAGAAGCTGCAGCTGTGGGGAGAAGCAGACAGGAAAGGTGCCCCTCAAACAACCAACAAGATATTCTATCTCATATATGTTGAGTATAAGCTGAGGGACCTCAATGGTAGCAATTTTTTTCTCTTTGGCTCTCTGCCTTCCTGCCCACTTCCCTCCTTGCCTCTCTTTTTCTATGGCTGTCCAAAGAGGACTCTGTCTGTTCTGCCTTCAATCTCAATCCATGCATTCCAAAATCCACCTCCTGCATTCAGTTCCTGGCTGCCACTGAGTCCAGTCTGGGACTTGCCCAGCATTTGCATTACTTACGGTTGACATATTCACAAGCAGGGGTGTTGGGTTCCATGTTGGTTTTGTATATATTTCAAATTACCATTATTTTCACAGGAAGAAATGACAGATATGTTTTTAAACCTGCACATCTCTGCTCAGTAAACGCAGGAGTCAGGTAATACAGCAAAGTTACCAGAAAGTAAGTCTGATCACAAAACTTGAAGCAGAATTACTTCATGATTAGTCATGTTTCTTTTTAAAAGCTAACATGAAATTAGAGAGCAATTGAGTACATTAGAAATATTTATAATTCTTAAAAAATAGCCATTGGTCTTCTGGTCCTTGCAGAAACTTTCCCATGTTATTTGAGTGTGAGATTTCATTGGCAACTTTCATATGTCTCTGTTTCATGACTTCTTTCAGAGATTTCCAGTTTCTGTCCTGGTGAACAATGTATAAACACTGGACAGGTAGATTCTCCTTCAGCATTTAGAACAGTAGCATTTTTATATGTCTTCAGAGACTGACAGGAATCTATAGTCTTGGGATAATCACAAGCTCTTCATTCATAATCACCTCTTCTGGTGATAGTCTATGGGTCTCCTCAGCTGCTGCTTAAATGGTGTCACAGAGTTACAGAATCACAGAACATCAGGCATTGGAAGTAACCTTGAAAGATCATCTAGTCCAATCCCTCTGTCACAGCAGGTCACCTAGACCAAGTCACACAGGAACATATCCCAGCAGGTTTTAAAAGTCTCCAAAAAGGGAGACACCACAACCACCCTGGGTAGCCCCTTCCAGTCACCCTCTCTGGGAAGAACTTAATTCTCCTATTTATGTGGAACCTCCTATGTTCCTGCTTATACCCATTGCCCCTTGTCCTATGTCTAGATGACATTGGGAAGAGCCTGACTCTTGTTCTTGCCCACATGCAAGACTCTAAACTTGCCCTTGTTATAGTTTATTTAATTTCTCCCAGCCCAGCTCTCCAGCCTGTCCAGGTCCCATTGAATGGCAGCACAGCCTGCTGGGGTGTGGGCCACTCCTCCCACCCACCTTTGTGTCATTAGCAAACTTGCTGCACTCTAATCCCTCATCCAAGTCATTAATGAATAGATTGAATAGGACTGGTCCCACTACCAACCCTTGGGGGACTCCACTAGATACAGGCCTTCAACTAGACTCTGTCCCATTCACCACTACTCTCTGGCTTCTATCCTGCAGCCAGTTCACCATCCACCTCACTACCCAATCATCTAGAGCACACTGCCTTAGTCAAGATAGACAACATCCACTGCCCTGCTGTCATCTATCCACCTGGTTATGCCCTCATAAAAGGCATATGACATGACTTCCCTTTGATGAAGCCATGCTGACTGTCCCTAATGACTCTTGTCCTTGGTGTGCCTAGAGACAGCATCAAGGATGAATTGTTCTATCACCTTTCCTGGAATGGAGGTGAAGCTGACCGGTCTATACTTACACAGGTCCTCCTTCTTACCCTTTTGAAGATTTGCTACCCTGCAGTCCCCAGGCACATCTCCTGATCCCCATGAATTAGCAAAGATGATGGAGAGTGGCCTAGCAATGACTTCCGCCATCTCCCTTAGCACACGTGGGTGCATCCAGTCAGGGCCCATGGATGTATGTACATCCAGTTTGCACAACTTACCCCTAACCCAGTCCTCATCAACCAGGGCAAACTCCTCTCCTGTCTCAACTTCCTCTGGGACTCAGACACTGTGCATGAGGTGGGAGCAGGAAGGGGGTTCTGGGAAGAAGAAGGAGTGGAAGGCCAGATGCCACCTGATGTGGCATTTTGAGCTGCTGTGCATTTTTAATTTTGGCTTTCTGTTTCACCCTCACAACCTCAGCTGCCTGAGTGCCCTCACTCCATTTTGGCATCAATTTTACCTCTGGGCTCTGCTCCAGAGCTTCAATCTTCCTGCTGGCCCACTTTGCACCCACCACATTGGTTCCCTCCCCACTCAGCTCCCCCGCCTTGGTTAGACTAAGTGGTGCAATCAGGAACTGGAACAAAATGTTACTGTGGCATCTTTTGTTTAATGATGTGTTTATGAACCTGGTAACTCACCTGGTTCTTAAGGTAGCCCTATACACATCCTGGGCTGCTGGGGTGAGGCAGTAGAATACAGTGTCACTGTGGTGCTTCTTGATTTATCACACTTTTAAGTCTGGTGCATTGCTTGACATGTTGCCAAATGATCAGAATTATATATTTTACATGCATTGTGACATGCTTCTCTTTTCGATATGCTTTAAATGCATTCCAGGCGTGCCTGATCATCAGATCACTGGGTGAAAAAGTAACTGCTTTAGGATTCTTGACCCCAGCTCCAGCCACTCCCCATACAACAGCCCAGCTGACTACAGTTAAGAGACACGAATGCGGAAGACCATTGACCAAGGGCAATGAAATAGAGGAGATCGAGGAATACAGTGACACAAGGGGAGAACTGTCCAGACAGCCAGAAAAGAGCCAAAGCCCAGCCGATAGCCAAAGGCTAGCAGATGATGAGTCAGAAACAGAAGCTGAAGCTTCCTGGTCTCTGAGAGATTTGAGAATTATCAGAAAAGACTACGGCAGTAACAAGGCTGAATCCCTGATGACCTAGCATTGCAATGCTATGACACTGGAGCTGAATCCATGAACTGCTGCCTTAGACTTCTGGAAGATGGACTTTGGCTTGCTCAGGAAACTGATTTACAAAGTTCTGTGGGAGGCTTCCCTGAAAGAGCTAGGAGTCCAGGATCACTGGACATACTTCAAGAGGGAAGTCTTAAAGGCACAGGAGCAGGCTGTTCCCATGTGCAGAAAAATGGACCTGCAGGGAAAGAGATCAGCCTGGTTAAGCAGGGAACTTTTGCAAGAACTCAGGACAAAGAAAAAGAGAACATCAACTTTGGAAAGAGGAGGAAGTGAATCAGGAAGCATTTAAGGATATTGTAAGGTCATGTAAAAAGAGAATTAGAGATGCCAAAGCTCAGTTTGAACTGAATTTGGCCAAATCTCTTAAGAATAATAAAAGTGCTTTTATAAATACATTAATGACAAAAGGAGGGCCAGGGAAAAGATCCACTCCTTACTGGATGCAGAGGGAAACACATAATGGAGGACAGGGACAAGGCTGAGGTACTTAACACCTTCTTTGCCTCAGTCTTGAACAAAAAGCTGGGCCATCCTCAAGGGTCCTGAGTTAGTAGACAGGGATGGGGAGCAGAATATCCCTCCTGTAATTCAGGAGGAAGTAGTTAGTGACCTGCTGTGCCACTCAGATCCTAACAAGTGTATGGGTCTGGATGGGATTAATCACTTCAGTGCCTGGCCAGGTTATGGAGCAAATCATCCTGAGTGCCACTGAACAGCATTTACAAGGGAACCAGGGGATCAGGCCCAGCTAGCATGGATTTAGGAAAGGAAGGTCTTGTCTAACCAGTCTGATCTCATTCTATGACTGGGTGACCCAACACATGCATGAGGGGAAAGTTGTGAATGTGGTCTGCCTAGACTTCAGCAAAGCTTTTGACATAGTCTCCCACAGCATCCTCCTGGAAAAGCTGGCAGCCCATGGCTTGGATGGGTGCACTTTCTGCTGCGTTAAAAACTGGCTGTATGACAGGGCACAGAGAGTGGTTGTGAATGTCCCGCATCCAGCTGGTACAGTAAATCTGCTGCTGCTGTCAGTGCAAGGCAGAAGTACTTGCTAAAGAGAGAATAGGCTACACTTAACCTTGCCTAGGAGGAAGGCTGCTCGACTAGCTCAGGAGTTCCAATGGCCAAAAGAGGTGGTCCTCTGAAACCAAGGTAAACAATCCTGACTATGATTGGGACAGGGAGTTCAAGCATTAGAGGGGCCCTGTGTCTAGACAGGCAGAGGACAGGGATAATCTAGTATAGTGGAACACAGGGATTTGGTGGTCTGGCACATCTGAAGCTAAGAAATACAGAGCCTTTGTGGACACTGGCACAGAATGCACCCCAATACCTTCACATTTTAGAGAACTGGAGCCTGTAACTACCCTTGGAATTACAGGAGGTTCCTGAAGACTGACTAAATTGGAGGTTGAAATGAGCCTAACTGGGAGTGATTGGAAGAAATACCCCATAGTGACTGGTCCAGATGCTCCATGTATCCTGGGCATTGATTTTTGCAAGGAGATCACTTTAAAGACCCAAAATGGACTTTCAGTGTGGCAGCTGTAGAGACTTTTCTTTCATGGCTAATGTCCAAAGGCGACTCTCTTCTGCACTGGATCCCAGTCCACGCATTTCAGTGCTTGGCTGCCACTGAGTCCAGTCTGGGACTTGACTAGCATTTGCATCAGTGGTGGTAGTAATTTATTGCAAGCAGTGCTCAGGTTTGGTATGGATTTTGTACGTGTTTGTTAGTATCCTTATTTGCATTAAAGCTGTTGTAGTTTTCTTTTTCATCCATAGCTCCCTTTCCTTTCTTTGCTTTTTCTTCCCCTTTTGGGACAGAAAAGGGCTAACAGCATCTGCCATTTGTCTTGTGGCTGGCCCAGCCTCAACCCATGACAGTGGCTACCGGCCAGTTTCAGTTTTTACCTGCATCTTGCCCATGACAAACCACATGCATCAGATCCACTATATCACAGCCAGTGGTACTGTTTGGTTTCTTAGTCCTCTTGAAACCTAAAGCCAGTTATTCAGAAAACCTCCAGACTCCAGTGTTTTGGGCAGTCACAGCATGTAGTCAGAGAATACTTGGAAGTCACCTCACATGAAGCCCAGAACCTGCACAAAAAGGAGCATCAAGGGAGCTGCAGTGAGCCATGCAGGAAGCTGGTAAGACCGGTTATGTGGGAGGTGCCCGGCAGACCTCGGGGAAGCTTTGAAAGGTGTCTGAGACACTACTGAACCACCCAGCCCACAGTTGAGAAGTGGTGGGATAAAGCAGGAGAGGAGGCAGTGGTTTTGTGCTGCTTTTGAGCCACTTCTGTGCCCCTTACGGTGCCCCGTGCCCCTGCCCTGGCCCCAGCGCCGTGCCCCGCCGCAGAGCCCCCTAGTGGCCCCGGCTGCAGTGGGGCCTCAGTGTGTTCCTGCCAGTAAGCAGCCGCCACTGCCGGGCGAGGGGCGGAGCCACCTGCTTATTTAAATAACTCGGGGGCTCATTTGCATGCAGCCAAGATGGCCGGCCCAAGCGTTGTTCAGCTTTGCAGCAGTTCCCCCATCGGTGGCCCCTGTGCCCGCGGAAGGGGCGGGGCCAGCCGGGAGAGGGGCGGGGACACGGGTTTATTTGCATAACGGCCCGGCGCTTGCGATTCGGGGAGGTGGCGCTGGTTTCTGCAGCGGGTTCCGATTTTGAATCTACGGCGGCAGCAGCGGGGAGGCGGGAACGGCGGCGGCAGTCGGGGCAGAGGTCGCTGCGGAACGCCGGGACACAGGTACGGCGCGGCCCTTGCGGGCAATGGCAGCGACTCGTGCCGAACGCTGCCCCGCGCGGCGGCGGTGGCTGTGGCACCGGCGGTGGTGGCGGCGGCGGCGGCGGCGGCAGTGGCGGCGGCGACACTGCGCATGCTCCGGGGCTGCAGCTTTGCACGCGCGCCGCCGCCGCTGCGCGCTCCCACCTACGCACGCTCGCTCGCGGGCGCGCGCGCTGCATGGGAGCACGTGACCCAGCTCCAGTGCAGGCGGCAGGAGCGGTGCGCATGCGCGTTGCCTTTTTTCGCGCGGCGTTGCGGCAGGTGGGGTCCGGAGTTTACGGAAGGGTCTTGTGGCTGCCGCGTTGGATCCCAGGTACGTCTGGTCGGGTCAGGGCACCGCTGCGGCGTTCCGCGGGGCACGGAAGGTGCGAAGAGCTAGGCGCTGCCCGGTCGAGGTCGGATTGCGCCTGGTCCTGCGCCTCAGTGTGGTGAGGGTGAATTGTCGGAGCCTGGTGTGGTTTTGGGTGAGGCAGGGGCACACTGAGCCAACTGGTGCCTCAAAAATGTTTCCTCGTGCTGTTGGGAATGGCGCGAGCAGGGTGGCACAGCAAGGCGGCAAGTTACATCCTGGTGAATGCAGCGGGTGTGGAGTGTTGTCGTGAATGGATTGTAGAAGCAGAAAGGAGACACCATGTTGCATGCTAGTGCGCCGAGGACCTTCAGTTTAAGGTTTTGAAGCGTATGAGCATGTTGATTTCGTAGAAGTGTGGGTATTTCTGTGGATAAACAACTCAAAAAAGGCCTAGTTTTGCCTTATCTATGTGATGTCATCAGTAAGCAAGGCCAGTTGTGGCTACTCCAGGTTGAAGAGGCCCTGAGCAAACACGTCAGACCTTAAGAGCTGAAGTGGTACTTTCATGTAAATAAGGTACATTTTAACTTGTGGGGTTTTTTAATTTGTGCATTTAAACTGTGTTCAGGGTTAAGCGTTTATTGTTTTCATGTTGATATTGTTTCACGTTTTAATTCTCGTATCATTTCACACCTCAGTTATAATGTGACAGTGAGGCCTGTCAGAACTGAAGCAGTATCCTTCTTTTTTTTCAGGCAGGTGTGTCCATCTTATTAGATACGATCTTTGGCAGATCTCTAGTGCATACGCCTGTGTTATACTAATTTGTTGCATAATGCTACTCTTTAAATAAATCCATGTATGGTAATGTCAGTGTGACTATTACCAGATGCAGACTTTTTGTTTGGAAAAACTGTATATAATTGTTGATGAAGAGGTATTCCTTTAAAGAAGTGAACAGCTCTAGCTGTTATCAGCAGCAGTCAATGAACTTACAACTGCATCCTTCGTGCAGTCACAGAAAAGTAACACTTGTGTTTCTAGACAGCTTACATCAAGTGCTAGTTGGTGGAAGTAAGAATTAATAAACATGTTAGGTCAGTATACCAGATCATACAAGCAAATACAGTAGTATTATGACTCAGTTTATTAGAATTTGCATTATATGATCAAGCACTATGTTTGGCTCTCTTTTGCAAGTTAAAATGTATTTGGGGCCATTATCAGTCACACTAGTTTTATCAAGTTATGATTATTAGCTTTTTAACAATAAAAATGTGGTGAATGTCCTTAATTTCTACTTAAACCTGAAATAAAGTAAATATTAACTCTGTCCACAAACAGGAAACATCAATGTAAGAAATATGTAGTTTTTTCTGATTAGATACTGGGTTTTGCAGTAAAGTAAAACTTACTGCAGGAAAGTAAGAAGGGGTGTACTGCCTTGAATATTAAGAATTCTTTGAAGGGGGGGAAAAATCCAAACACAATACTTGCTGTTACTTGATATGTGATCTTAGGTAGATAATCTCAGTTTTCAGATCAGTGAAATGGGGTTAACAGTGGTTGTCAGGCCCATCATAAAATGAATTCATTAATGGTTGCCTGAGGACTTAGGGAATTCATAAATTATGGCAACTTCACCCACAATTTATTCCTCAAGTTTGGCATTTATCTTTATTCTTTTATGTTCAAATCAAGTTCCTGAATACATACAATCCAGAAAAGAATTTTACCAATAATTCTGGATGGCAATACCTTTTATCAATAAATGCCAATTAAATAAAACACAGAAAATAATACTGCTGTGTGTTCTTTTTCAAATCTTAAGAGATCTTTGTGTTCTCATCATTACGTTCTTAGTTTTGTAGACTTGGTACATTGCTTGCAGTAAAAGGTTTTTTATCAGTTGCAGCCTTGCTACCAAGTGTAGCAGTGCTGAATTGATACTTCCTGCGATAATGTGGAACAGCACTGTATTTTGCTGTGTGAATTAATATAACATAACAGTCTGGAATGTTGTGTAGGGTTTAAACTGTTCACAACAGAATTGATTCATTGAAGGTTGCAATAGTTATATACATAAACAGTCTTTTTGATGCTTTCACTGAGAGACCTTAATTCTCACATCCTATCCATTATGAAGTCTGTTTGCAAGAAGATGCTAATCCCAGCAGATATGCATACACACATACTCTGCTGCATTTGCTGATAACCTCCTGCTTTAACTTGTATTGTTATGCTCATTTTGCATAATTAGAAGGCCTGTGTTAACCTAGTTTGTTCGTTTTCCTGTAGAGGTTCTTTTAGATAGGAACAGTGGTGTAATGCAGACATGCCTTCCTCCCAGCATGGGAAGTGCTCTTGGAGGCCAAGAGACTGAACAACAGCTTAGTTTTAAATAACTTGATTTTACGGAATCTGTTGCACACAGAAATAGTTTGCACGTCAAACAATTCCAAAAATGCTCTTTCACTAACTGGTTCTTAACTAGTAACTACTAAATCCTCAATTTTGTGGTGTTTTTTCATGGTGATTGTTGGGAGAAAGCTTTTTTATTTCCTGTTACACATGCATAGTATTTCCACAATAAAATGCTAACTCAATGAGATACTCTCATTTCCTTCCAATACCAACAAACTTGTAAACAAGTCTCATCTAAACATTTTCAACAGTAGTTAGTTAGTTGTATCTGAGCTTGTTGTCAGAAATTACGTGAAAAATCTCAAGGTTATTAATGAAATGTAGACAGTAAGGCCAAATGATTCTTAAATGATTCTTTACTGCTATGGTGCTCTTACTTAGTTTGGAAGTTAAATGCTTTTTTAGCATTTGCTCTCTACCTGTTTAATTATACTGTGAGCTAGTTACACATTATGAGTTTATTTTGAAAATTACTGCAGTGACACGGATGTTAATTAAAGTGAGGAAAGTAAGTTTTAAGTTCTAAAACTATTACAATATGCAAACATGGTGGTATTGGTTTTTTCCCCTGCCCAATATATTTTTATGTAACATTTCTCTTAAATGTAGAGAAATCTAAGATTATTAATGTTTTTCAGTGAAATCTGTGTCTGGATTGTATTTCTCCTTATTATACGACATAACTTTTGAGAGCTTTACCTAGACACACAAAGCAATTGAGACCTCATAAACTAGTGGATGCAAGTGATTGCTTTCATGTTGCATATTTGTAATTCTAGTATTTCAGTTGTACTCACTGCACTATAAACTGTATGAAAAACACACTCTTGTTTCCGTACTGTATCTAACTTTTCAAGCAGAAGTGACTTGCCCAAATGCAGGATGAAGTGTAAAATAGAGTAGTTGCATGAGGATTCCAAAAACTTAATGTATTGTTTTCTGTCATCTTTTTAAGAAGCAGGAAGAAAGATTGTTCTTTAAATCAGTATCTTAGTCGTCAGCTCTTCTTGTTAAGTCTAACATTTATAGAATGTCTTCTTATTTGACTAAAGTTTAGATGCAAACTGGTTGGTATTTCATAGTTAACATTCCTGTAGCTCAGTCTTGTCTTTGATCTTTGGCTGATTTCAAAGAGTAACTGTAAATTCTTATAGTTCTCAGATTTTTAGGGAGGAGGATTTGGAACATAAGATTGTATCAGCTTTTGAGTTCTGGTTATCTTCTTAAAAGCAAAGGTTTGCATGATGTTGTGGGATAATTTTCATTCACCTCAGAAGTTTTAGGTAGTATTAATAGCACTTTTAGATTCTTTAATTTTTATGTTGGAGGGGAGGTGATGCTAATTCTTTTTCTGTAGTAGTTTGGGTCAAAATCATTGAGTTCATACATAGAATGTTTAAGTCTCTGACAGAGCACTGCATTGTTAAAGTTCATTACAAGCCTACAGATCTGCCTATAAAAAAGTGTGTGGTAAATTTAAGAGATCTAAAGTACTGATGTTAGTTATCCAGAAACTAGATCTGCAGTGTGCATTAGTATTTTTTTGGAAGGAAAAAATATTCAACTAAATCAATAGGTTGTCTAGCTTTTCAGGATGTAAACAATTGAAGAGTGCAATTCAAAAATGTGAATCTGTTGTGCTTGGATGTGGGGTTTTTTGTATTTAGTTGCATGTTCTGTTTTTAATCTAGTTTTTATCTCTGTTTGGTCTTGACTATCTGTGTGCAGATACGTACACATGCAAAAATCCTACATTAGAGTAGAATTTCAGCACGCCTGAATTTTATGTGGCTTTGCGCTTAATGTTTTAATTTAAGGTTATGTTAGAGAATGTTAAACGAAAAACAGAGCGCTACTAATGAAAAATAAATTTTGGTATGAAACTGAAAAAATAATGCATAGATAAGATTATTAAGTGGCACTTAGGAATTCCATTCAGATGACAAAGTTTAACAAATAAAAACTGCCTTTTTTTCTTACAATGAAAATGGAAGAACACATATAATAAATTTAATTGTGGCGCAGTCCTATAATTTTTAATGCTCAATTGTATTGTACAGCTCCTATTTACCTGATCATTGTTCATGGGTTTTATTTTAAAGTGACTCATGAAAGGCTTTTTTTGGTTTTTCAAAAAATCTGACAGAGTGCTCAGTATTGTAGATAAAAAAATCCTACAGATTTTGTGAAAACAAGCAACTGGAGTGAGAAGAGGTTCCATTGTCCCTAGTAAGGGTGTTGACATTTGCACGTTGTTTCAGGGGCATATCTTGCTGTCAGTCAGGATGTAGGTATTGTCTGTGAAAGCAGTATGGAGGCTGTGAGATCCACAGGCAGCATCAGACTAGATGTGTGCGTGCATTCGCCCAGTGTGGTAAGGCCACAGCAGTGTGATAGTGTGTAGGCTACTGTCATAAAAAGTAGCAATACTGTTTATAAATTGCAGGAAATGTAGTTGCATGGGTTGCATTGCTCACTCAATATCTTGTATAGTACCACTGGCATATATATTTTTTTGGGGCTGGTGTATTTAACGTTGTCTGCCCTACCTCCCTATTTAATTTCATTTTAAAATTATTTCTAGTGGAGTGGAGCTGAAGGCGTAACAGTAACTGTGGTATTAAATAAATGCCTGAATCTCTAACGTGTGTTAACTTTCAGCATATAACTGTGGAGGAATCCAGAATACTATATATATATGTATGTATATTGTATAAATAGTCTTTACATTCCTTTGGGATTTTGGGTTTTTTACAATCCAGTGCCCCTTACGATGTTCAGATTTTGAGCTGTGCATGTTATGAATTACTAAAGACTGTACTCATGAGTTACTAGTTCTTGACTTTTTTCAAGCAGAAATAAAATCCTGTCAGATCACAGTAAATGGCTGTTTACAGAGTATTTTTTTAAAATGTATTGTTTAAGATATTTAAGTAAAATATTACAACTTATTTGCTCTGTGTAATTTGGGTGTTTGTAAAACAGGAAAAACGGTTTTTCAGTCCTAGATCTAATTTCTGAAAATGGTGTTTAGTAAATTTACATGTTCAAAGCACAGACTTTTTGAATTATGTGGCTCTTAAGATAGATTGTATATTTGCTCCATTGTTTTCTGCTGTCCTAAGCATTATCCTTCATTTCACAGTAGTATAATGAAATGTTGTGGTAAAAACCCCAAAAACTGATGCAGAAGAAAGTTTCATCTTTTTGCTTCAAATTTCTGTAAGATAAGTTTAAAAAGATGTTGCATTCTAAGTTCTTAAAAATACGTAGTGTGTCTAGTGGCAAGGTAACACATGAGTATACTTGCTTGCTGACTTCAGTGAATATGTTGAAAATTTCATTCTACCATCAAGTGGCTTGGATTGATGTGAAGACCTTAAATAGTGTGCATACTTTGAACACTGGAGCCCAGGAAGTTATTGTCTCATGATCATCATGGACCCTTTCTTTACCCCAACAGTTTAAGTAGTTTTTATCTGCAAAGTTCTTGTAATCCTAAGCAAAAGTTTAGCTGTTTCTTGAAGTCTGCCTGTTGGCCTATGCAAATCCAGGAATAGAGAATTTCAGTAGGCCATAGAATCCTGTATGTTGGAAAAGATCTTTAAGATCATTGAGTCCAACCATTAACCAATGTCTACCAAGCGCACTGCTTAAACCATGTCCTTGAATACCATACTTACACAAAGACTTAACCAGTTCCTTGGGTAGCCTGTTCCAGTGCCCAATGATCTTTTCAATGAAGAAGTATTTCCTAATGTCTAACCTCAACTTTGGGCCACTTCCTTTTGTCCTGTCACTTGTTGCCTGTGAAAACAGAACAACATCAGCACTGTACAACCTCCTTTCAGGTGGTTGCAGACAGTGAATCTCCCTTCAACCACTCCTCAGAATGCTTGTGTTCTAGACCATTTGCCCACCTTGTTGCCTTTCTCTGGGCACAATCCAGCACCTCAATGTCTTCCTTGTATTGAAGTGCCCAAAACTGAACGCTACCTCTGGAGTAGCCTCACCAGAGGATCGTACAGGGTGACGATCCTCTGCCTACACCATTTCTGATACAAGGCAGAATGCCGTTGGTCTCCTTGGCCACCTGAGCATACTGTTGGCTCATGTTTAGCTGACAGTCAGTACTCATAGGTCTCTTTCTCTTGGGCAGCTTTCCAGCATCTCTTCCCTAAGGCTGTAGCATTGCATTGTGCTGTTGTGACCCAAGTGCTGGACCTGGCACTTGGTTTTGTTGAAGCTTGTACAGTTGGCCTTGGTCCATTGATAACAGCCTGTCCAGATCGTTCTGTGGAGCCTTTCTACCCTCAAGCAGATCAAAACACCTGCTCTACTTGGTGTTTTCTGCAAACTTACCTAGGGTGTGCTTGGTCCTCTCATCCAGACTGTCTGTGAAGGTGTTAAGTGGGAGTGGCCCCATTACTGAACTATGGAGAGTACCAATTTCAATGTTAATTCAGGCACATACAAGCACAAGTAGTCGCTCATTAATTTATTAAGAGTAGAAACTGTTTTGTCCACATAGTGTCAAGTAACATACAAAAGTAAGAAAGGGGGCAAATGAGAACTTGGTGTGATATGGGCTGTATACAAGAAAATGTGGATGAAATGTAACAGACTGGTTTCTAAGCATATTATTTGAGCAAAATAGATTATTTATGCTTTCGCTACTTTCTTCCTGCTCTTGCAATGTGACATGACATAACTTCATCAGAAATTCCAGGATTTTCTGACTCTCCTTAATTATTCAGGGAAGAAGCTCACATACAAAGCCTGGCTCTGCGTAATGATATCTAAAAAAAAAAAAAGTTGTAGGGGCATGATACAGGGCAACAATTAACAGGTTACCATTCTCTTGAGTTTCTTGTTTGATGTTCTTGAAAAGGTTGAAAAATAGAAGTTCTTTTAAAATTTAACATGAGTAGAATAATTGAACTTGGTGAGATGATATTGTGTGTTGATGTTTCATCAAAAGAGGGCAGAGTTAAGTTTGCTTGTAGTTTTGTGTATTTAAGAGAAATAGAACAAATTCAGTGTAAATTATATCCAGAGCAGAATCCTTTAGATGCTTAATTTTCTTATTTCTGGTATTTAGAGAACCTGTACAGATGCCACCTTATAGTGGCAGTCTTATGGCTACTTTACGTAGTCTTACACAATGCAGAAATTCCACATTAGTCTAGGTTCACTTTAGTGTTTCCTGGACCAAAGCATTCTCAGATGAGTTATTTCACTCCTAATGTTGTATATAAGTAAGTGCCAAGTTTCACTTTAAAGTTTGGTTGGTACTTTTAAATACAGTAACACACCAGTGTATGTTAATCAAAGTATACTGAACTCTTGAATAGATAGATACCAGTTTCTTACCATTGGGCTAGTGTGGGTGTAGATGCCTGTATTAGCATACCACTACTTTGAATGTTCATGAAGTTTTCTGACGACTGATGATAGCAACTGGAGTGTGACATGGGTGCTGTTTTCTTTGGATTAGTAAATGTCGTTTTGCCAAGTAGCGATGCCTGTTCAAACCTATGTAAGTCATTGAGTTTCCATGTGTTGAGCTCAAATACTCATGTTAAGAGAATTCTGTGTTGTAGAAGTGTAGCTCATCGGTTCTGGATTAGAAATTTCCTAGGTTTTGTTCAAATTCTAGGAATTCAGCTAGAAGATGAATTCAGCTTTTGATGCAGGAATTTTGCATGTCTGTGACAAGCAGAATTCCAGTTAAAACTTTGCTACTGTGGAAATCGGTGTGTGTATATAGTTATCATACAAACAAAATCCTAGGTTTTTAATTTTTAAATTTTGTAGTTCTTGTAAATCCCTGTAAGCAGAACATGGGGTTGTAACTGGCTGATAGAAATTGTTTTGAATTTGTTGTAAATGGGGGGTTTTTTTATTCAGTAATAGGTCTTAGTGAAGAAAAGTTTCAGGGTACTGAGGAATTTAAATTAATGGTAATGAAGTTGTTCTTCAGTCTTTCCAAATTTGTTTTCAAGAGACTAATCTTTTCAGTACTTGAATGTCAAGGATATTTTAATTTCAACCTGTGAATCTGTACAGTATTATCAAAGTGGTGCAAATCATTATTTTCCTCTTGTGCTCAGCCAGGTCGTGTATTTCAACATTTTAAAAGTTTGAAATACTGTGTGTTGGTGAGTGCATCAGACTGGCACTGCTGGCTGATGCTGTCCTGAAATAACTAGCTACAGCTGGCACCGGGTGTGCGCAGTTACATAAGTTCAGATATTTTCCCAAAAGAATTGGATGGACAACAACATCTACTTTTTCAGACGCCTTTACCATGTTGAGCTAACTCTGGACCACGAGGACCTGTTTTTGGTAGAAGATGTGGAATAATTCAACATTAATTTCCTTCGGGTTCATCCCATGCACTTTTGCAGTTTCGTTGTAAAATGGCCATATTTGGATTTAGCAGAAGAGTTGTCTGTAACAAAGTGATGCAGATGTAGAGGACCTGATCTGTTGCCTGGACAAGAGATAGCTAAGAGAAAGGAACCTGTCTTACGTTTAGTTCTGCTTCTGTTAAAACTGTGTATATGCTTGACAGCTCCTCTGTCCCCCAAACAGGTTCCCAAAACAGTTCTAGGTTTGGGACAAATTCCTTAGTATCATTACTGAAGGGATTCTAGATGTCTCTTATCTGAAAAACATTATTGAACCCACTACATAATTCACAAAGAATTAGGTGCTTGATTTCACTGTGCACTGAAGGTCTGGAGTGTTCTGGGGGTTTTGCTAGACTCTTTATTTATAGAGTGAACTTCCTTTTTTCTATCCCCAATTAAAATCGTTTTAACTGTTTTATTGTGCAACTAATATTGCACAACTAATGGTATTTCAGGGTTGGCGGTGCTGTAAAAAGGTATACACCAGTTTCTTAAGCCTTTTGCTTTTTTTTTTTTAAGGCTGGAATGAATCTGCTCTTGAAATGTATTCCCTAGTGTTTGCCAGTTCTGTGCGTGATCTGGCTTCTGTGGTTGTTACTGTGTGACATGGATTTTGATCTGCCTGGAGTCGGGAGAGGTCTGCAGTATGTAGTGCAAATCCTGGATCACAGACCCAGCATGGCTGCCTCTTGGTGGGTTTTGGTTAATTTTAGTTTTTTCTTTACCCCAGTGGTGCTCTGAGAAGCTGCAGAGCTGCAGCCATGCATTAACCATTTCCTGCCTGTCAAAGACACTGCTCTCTACCCTCCCCCCTCCTCTGCCTGTGGAGTTTGCTGCAGTATGGCAGACAGGGAGGTGCTGCACTGTATAAATGTTTTATACAACCCTTGCAGAGTTGTAACTGAGTGGCTGGTCCTGAGTGCACGCTGCAGCCATCTTAATCCCATTCTTACTGCAGCTGAGACGGTGCAGTTTGAAAATGGCTGCCGGAGTGCTCCTCAGTGCAGCAGTTCAGCCTGACTGTATGCAGATGAGCTGAGCTGTTGGCATCATGTGCTCCAGACATTAGAGGTAAGCACCAGCTCTGCTGTGCTGAGAAGCAATTTCAGACTTCATTTAGACAAAATGAACTGGTTCCAGGCTGTATAAAATACCTTAAAATATTGTCCTTTTTATGTCAACAGGCGAATGTATTATGGTGGGTGTGTTTTTGGTGTCTTGGTGGGTTTTCTCCCTCCCTGCTCTTGCTGAATTAGTTCACAGACCCCTCATTTCACAGTTTCAAGTTAGATTGGATGAATAGAGGTCAAAGATCATATTCATATGTCTTGCTAATTAAGCTATTTAATTTTGGCGTACTTCCTTAGCTGGCTAGAGGAGATTTCACTTTTATGCTGCCTTTTTTCAAAAGCTTGCCTCATACTTTATAAAAATTTTATTCTATGTTTGAGTTAAACTTTTTTTTCTAGCCAAGTGGTTAGATTTACAGTTGGTTGTCATGTTTTCAACATGTAACTTTTTCCAGTGATAAGAATTACAAAGTTTCCTTAAATACAGTGGAATAGCAATGAATTTGTAAATGTTAATGGTTTTGCAGGTAGCGGTTACTCTCTACTCCACAGTATTACCACTAAAAATTCCTCATGATAGCATGGAAGTTTCAAGACCAAGTAGCATTTTCCTTGTTTTGTGTAACTTGAGATCTGGCTTCAAAGTGTATTTTCACGTGACCTAATGTTTTCCTGTATGTGTTACTAGTTGATGCCCCAGCTACCTTGTCATGCTTAACATGCACTGAAAGGTAGTCAGTTGGTAAGTGTCAGTGTCCAAGTACTGGAAAATGGGAGAAAAGCTGTGCTCAGGATTTTTCATAGAATCATATAATGGTGGGGGTTAGAAGGGACCTTCTAGATGCATCCTAACCTGGGCAGAATAGATTGGGAGGATAACCCTTCTTGACCTGCTGGTCACAGTGCACCCCAAGAGACCACTAGCCTTTGCCAAAAGGCCACATTGCTGGCTACTGGGTAGCCTGTTGTCCCCAAGTTCTTTTCCCTACAGCTGTTCTTCAGCAGGTCAGTCCTCAAACTGCACTGATAACATGGGGTTGTTTTTCCCAAAGTGCAGCAGTATACACATGCCCTTGTTGAACACTAGAAAGATTTTCTCCCTGCCTGACTTTTCAGCCTGTCCAGGGTCATGTCAAATGGTAGCACAGCCTTTTGACATTTCAGCTGCTCCTTCCTGTTTTGTATAACCTCCAAACTTGCTGAGGGTACACTGTCCCCTCCACTGATATATTGAATGGGACTGGACCCGGTACTGACCCCTGAGAAACAGCACTAGACACAGGCCTCCAACTAGACTTCATTTCCCTGACTACAACTCTATTGAGTTTTGTTGTTCAGCCGGTTCCCAGTCCACCTCATTACACAGTGAGGTCCTCAGAAATGTTACGAGGAACAGCAGAAGAGCTGTCATTAATATTGTCATGGAGACAATATTTTCCTGTATGAAGTTGAACTTGGTGCTAAGGATGTGAAAAATCAATACAGAAGACTTAAGAGTTTAGACCTTCCTAAGTTGTCAGTTCCTATAAATGATCTTCTACAGTCAATGGCCACATACCATTTATAAAAAAATCATAGAATCATTACGGATTGGAAGGGACCTCAAAAGATCATCCAGTCCAATCCCCCTGACAC